>JAUEJK010056132.1:0-12261 GCA_032274865.1 Eryngium alpinum | reverse complement strand
CGAACCGAACACGAACGAGCTTTTACCGAATCGAACACCGAGCCGCTCACGAACGGCTCGACTCATTTACAGCCCTACCTTTGGCATTACTTAATGGCTGCCGTCAAAAAGTCAACAAAAGTTAACGGTAGTGAAAGATTTTTTTAGTTCAGTGACTAAGATGAAAGAAATAATTAGTTTACTTAGTCGGGTGCAAACTTTTTGGGTGCAATGACCGAACTGAGAGTTGGCCCCTAGTTCAGTGACCAAATAACTATTTAACCCAAATAAAATATAATCCAACTAAACTCGAGGCAAACACCCGCAATCTATACCTTATTATTAAAGCAGAACCAAAGATCTTTGGTCGTTGTCGTCATCGTCCTCTTTTTTATTTAATATTTAATTTATTATACTAAAAATTATATTATTTATTTAATTTTTTTTATAATTTTAATTAAATAAAAAATAACTATTCTACATAAATACGAAGTCTTTATATCTTATCTATAACTTATCTAGACATAAATAAAATATTATATATATTTAAAATAAACTTTAATTAAATAAAAAATTAATATATTAATCCTAATTAAACTAAAATTCTTTCTCTTCACTTTACATCCTATAATTTAACTTTTTATTAAATTTAGATTATAGTAAACATAGTATTCTAATCTATTACTATATATTAAAGCATAGCCAAAGATCTTTGGTTCACCCATTAAATAATTATAATATTATTTTTTAAATTAAAAATTATTATTAAATAAGAACTCTTTTAATACTAAAACTCAAATATTAACACTAAAACGAAATTAAATGAAACACCCTCATACAAATCTTTTTGCTTTATATATTATATCAAACTTTACACTAAACCTAAAACAATTTAAACACGAATTAAACTTAAACTCTATCTTCGATTTATATACTACATCAAACTCTTTTATATTTTGACTTATATTACACTAAACTCTTTTTATATTTGACCTACAATAAAATTTTAAATATATAAATAATATATATTTATAAATACGAATTAGTTATTCTATCTAAATAAAAAGTCTTTTTCTCTTATCTATATTTTATTATATATTTAAACTATTTATCTTAATTAAATATGAAACACTTATCCTACCTAAATATAAAATCTTTTAAAAATAACTTATTAATATTCTATTCTTAAATTAATAAGAAACCTTTCTTTTTGACTTATATTTTACAATTACACCTTTATTTAAATTTAATTTATAAAAATAATATAAAAATAAAATTTATATATTAAAAATAAAATTTAATATTAATTTATTAATTGTATAGTCATCCGTACTTTGCACAGAATATATGTTTGTATATTTTAATATTTAAATAAGAAAAGTTTTCGAGATATACATGTTATCAATTTCGTCCAACTAAACTCGAGGCAACGTCCGTCCCTATATAATCCATACCAGGCCTGATAACATAAGTTATGGATCCAAATACCGGGCCCAATCAAACTGGACTTTTAAATTATTTAATTATTTTTATAAATTAGTAAATATAAGTTGAATTACATATTGCGACTTACATTTCATTTAAGAAACTTAAAGTCCAATCTACCGACTTATCTATTCACCTACTTTCTTAAAAGGTAATTAAGTTGTACTTTTATAAATCATATTTAAGGATATTCTAGAAAAGTTACGTCTCAATCATTTATTTATTAGATCAATAAGATAATCGTCTAAGATTATATATATACAAGCATGAATCCCGTGCAATGTACAGATTGGCTATAAAATTTAATAAAATAATATATTATGGATAATTACATAATTAAACAATTAAAATATACTATTTTAAAATAATTAACAAAAATATATTTGTGTTTGTATATCAAACAAAAACGTGTTCTTCAAAAGAGATCGCCCATGGTTTTGAAGAACACCCATCACCCGTGGTTTTGAAGAACACACGTGGTTGTCCTCTTCTTCAAATGAGATCACCGGTGGTTTGAATTATGTTAATAGTCCACTAAAAACCTTAAGCAAAAGAATAAAAAAAATATAATAATATAGTATTATAAAGTTAATAGTAGATAATTGTGCCACAAATAAACTTGTTCTTCAAAGGAGATCAGTTTTGAAGAACACATGTGGTTGTCCTGTTCTTCAAAGGAGATCACCCGTGGCTGTATTTGCGTGAGAATATAGTCAGCAAAATCATACGAAGAAGAAGACGAATAGGAAACGGGAGAATCGGGAAGATAAGAACACGATTCGATTTTAAAGTTATATAGAAGTATTGTTATATTATATACTTAAAGAAGAAGACCGGATGTGGAGGCGAGGTCGAAGAGATTATTTTTATTTAAGATAAATATTTAATTTATTATAAGAATTTTATTTGTTAATATTATTTTTTTTAAAAAGATAATTCAAATAGTGACGACGACAAAAAAAAAAGCTTCAGTGATTTCATGTTCTGCTTTAATAATATAGTATAGATATAGATAAAAGATTATATACAAACCTACAAACATGAAAACCATCATTACCCTTGGATCAATAAATATCGGATGGCATAGAATGCTCCCGCATTTGGGCATAACGGACGGATAACGTCCACATTATTTCCGTTAAGTTACATGCGGCAACTTAATATCTTTACATTACTATATAAGTAACATAAATAAATATTATAGAGTTATTAGCTTTTAAGTAAAATGGTATAAATTTACAGTGTTTTTATATTAAAACAAAATTTATATAGTTATTTGATAAATTATTATTTTTAGAATACATTTAAAATATAATTTAGTCATTTCTTATGTGTAGATTATAATTCTTTATTTATTTTTAGTATTTAATTAATTATGAGTTTATTTATAATTTAAATTATAAGTTATTATAAAATTTAATATATGTATTTTTATAATTTTCTTAAGAATAACTTTATTATTATGTATACCAATTTTGTTTCTTTATTAAATAATATTTAATAATTTTTTTACCAGTTTAGGGTTAGCCCTTCCGTCACCTACCAGTTTAGGGTTAGCAATCTTCCCTACTAGTTTAGGGTTAGCGCTTCAGTTTCATTTTTGGGTTCATTATTTGGATTTTTAGAATGCTTCGGTCACCTACCAGTTTAGGGTTAACGTTCCCGTCACCTACCAGTTTAGGGTTAACGTTCTCGTCACCTACGAGTTTGGGTTTAACGCTCCCAGTTCACAACCAGTTTAGGGTTAGTGCTTTAGTTTCATTTTTGGGTTCATTATTTGGGTTTTTAGAATGCTTCGGTCACCTAAGAGTTTAAGGTTAGCGCTCCCGTCACCTGCCGGAGTTAGCGCTCCAAGTTCCCTACCAGTTTAGGGTTAGCGCTTCAATTTCATTTTTGGGTTAATTATTTGGGTTTTTAGAATGCTTCAGTAACCTACCAATTTAGGGTTAGCGCTCCCGTCACCTACGAGTTTAGGGTTAACGCTCCCGTCACTAACCAGTTTAGGGTTAGCGCTACCGGTTCCCTACCAGTTTAGGGTTAGCTCTTAAGTTTTATTTTTGGGTTTTAGAATGCTTCGATAACCTACCACTTTAGGGTTAGCGCTCCCGTCACCTACTAGTCTAGGGTTAGCGCTCCCCTTACATACCAGTTTAGGATTAGCGCTTGAGTTTAATTTTTGGATTCATTACTCGGGAATCTAGATTCAGTGTTGAACTTTTACGTTCAGTGTTGAACTATCAAATGTTCAACATGGATTAGTGTTGAACGTTCATATTCAATGTCCATGTTCAGTGTTGAACTATCAAGAGTATACCAAATATTCAATATATATATCTATAAATATTCTATTTTTTTAATGTTTAATACTTATTTTATATAATGATCAATAAGATCAATTTGTTTACTTTTTATTTTATTATATCTAAATAATTATGCTTATATTTAAATGGGAAAAATATTAGAAAATAATACTTTTTATATTAATATGAGATTCAAATTATATAAAATATATTATAAAATATAAATTAATTTATAATAAAATATTTAATATAATCTAGAATTTGGTATAATAAAATATAATTTTTTGGATTTAATATCTTGAATCTAAGATTATAAATATATAATAAAATTTTATAATATAATATATTAATAATTTAAAATATTATAATTAAATTAAAATAAATCTATTTGAATTATAAAAGAAAAAGTTACAATATAAATGCTGCAAAAGAATTTAGATAATAGGACAACAATACATATTTAGACGGAACATACATTTTATTTTATTTAGATAATTATTTATTGAACTATTTATATAACGATGTTCATTTATTGTCGCGCCTGATTCGACGAATCTCATGATTTTTAGGTTTGTACGCTAATACGAGTTTATACCGAATCTTAACTATATATATAGGAGCCTGTTATACATACCATGTGATATATAAAATTCTTACCACTCATATATAATTATCGGATTAAAATATCAACGGTTCAAAAAAAAATTCCTTGTTAACCACCGCTAAATAATGTATCAGGAGGAAATTTTAAACAAACTCTCCGCTACAATTTGTAGCGGAGTTCTCAGTATCAAATTTCTCATGAGCAGTGCTTTGTTGTCCCGCTATAATTTAGTTTCTATATGGATATTAGAGAAAGAGCTTACCATTCTTCTATGCTCTCACATTCTACTATAGCGCACACTACCAGCTTCGTCTTCAAGTATCCCATCATACTTGCTGCCACTTATTTAGTGTGTGTGTGAGAGAGAGAGAGAGAAAAAAAAAGAGTCAATAAGGAAATATTGAGTTGAGATGGCTCTAGAACCATTTGATATTATAGGCAGAATTATGTGGGTTAAGAGCTCCCGCTACAATTTGTAGCGGGGTGTTTATTTAATTTTTGTTGTCCCGCTATAAAATGTAGTGGGGATAATTTTTTTTATTATAAACTCCTTTTGTAACAATGAGCTTTTTTGAAGCGTGATTTTTGAACTCCCGCAACAACATATATCTGGGGTAGAAAATGATTTTGAACTCTCGCTACAATATAAAGCGGGCGGTGAGGGTCTGAGTAAAGGATTTTGACCCGTAGATACAGATAGGTTAAAGACTATCACTTTCACAATTTTAAATCAAAATAGAATTTTGTGTAAAAATTCTAGTGGCGGCGGTGATAAAGTTCTGAAGAAATTTTGAAGACTATGCTTGCTAAGGTACATTTTAATAATCTTTTCTGTTATTATGACCTGTAGATTGTTTAAGAAATTTTTTGAGAAACAATCTGTAAGTAAGAAAAATACCAAATTGTATCAAACTTTTTCTGAAGAAGAAGGTTTTGAAGATTTTACTATACGGCCAATTAGAGAACATAATAAAAAAGAAGTGGAGTATATAAAATTTTCTTATGTGAGTAGCAACTCTGAAAAAATTAAGAATGAAATTTTTTATAATTTTGAAGAAAATGTGGAGGCTCAATTTGATTATTATGAAGAAATCGATAATGATAAGAAAGATGATGATTTTAAAGAGGTGAATGTCGATTTGAATGACTTGTGTCTAATGGTGGGTCAACAATTTAATACAATAGACGAGGCTGGGGGGGGGGGGGCTTTACAGAGATTACGGTATAGGAATTGGGTTGGAGGTTGTTATTCATAATTCACGTCATAGTGTGAAAACAAATGAGTTAATATCATGTATGCATCTATATAGGAAATGGGTGAAATGTGTAGAAAATAGTAGAGATAATACTTATGAGGGAGACGATAGTAAGGGAAAAAGGAGAAGGGAGGCGATCGGTAGAACGGGGGGTGTGAGGCGCGAATGTATGTTGTTTATAAAATGAAGTTGGATGTTTGGGAAGTTATTACGATGGAGTTGGAACATAATCACGAGTTTGTGTCTCCGTCAAAGGTGCAATTTTTGCATAGGCCACGCAATGTGTCTCTTATAATGAAATATATGATAAAGACATTAACTAAATCCGGTATTGGACTAAGTGGATCAATGAAAATATATAGTGAGATGGGTGGTGGATTAGAGAACATCGGATTAACTAATCAAGACGTTCTTAACATAATGAAAGAGGTTTGACATCGGATTTTTGACAAAAATGATGTGAAAGAGGGGTTGTCATTGTTAAGGGAGTTATTTGCTAATAGTTTAAGAAATTTTTTCTTTGCGGTTGATGTTGATAATGAGAATAATGTTAAAAGCCTATTGTGGGTGGATTCTAGATGTTTACATGCTTACAAATATTTGAGGATGTTGTTTCCGTCAATTCGACATATTGGACGAATCGTCATAACATGCCATTGATACTTATTACGGGTGTTACAGACCAAAATAACGAACTAAAATAAAGATTACCTAACTAGTAGAAATTCGGAAGATGATCTCCTTGATCTCCTCGAACGATCACCGGAAAACCCGAGTAATTGAAGCTAGGAAGACGATCTCCTTGTCTCCTCGATCAGTCGACGGAAAACCTGTAAAAATCAGTGGGTGGTGGTCCCACCTGGAGGACTCGGGTGCAAGAATAAGTAACAGAATAATTCTAAGAATTCTCTCTGAGTTGGAGCTAAAATTGTGTACCTGATTATGAGAATTAATCCCCTTTATATAGGCGTGGATTAGGTTTTCTGATGTCTAATAGGAATTAGAATCATGTTTGGATGGTAAGTAGGTTTACCTTATTTCCTCTTTCTTGCCGCCCAAGATTAGGGTTTTATACCCTCTCTAGGAATCATTACCTGATTTACCTATAATGATTCACTTCCTTATTCGAAAGTACCTATATCTACTCTAGGGTTTCTGCACCTCCTTGATTGAGTCCATCGCTTTGGGCTTTTGCCATATTAGGCTTGTTTTGACTCGATTTTTAATCCGGTTCGGATTCGGATCGTGCCGACTTGGGTCTTAGTGTTTCAGACCCTATTTTTGGGCCACTACATTTGCCCCCTATTTTAAAGATAATTTATTACACAAAAATATGATTCGTTTCGTACTAAAAATCGAGGCTTATGAAGATTTTCTGCTCGAGTCACATCTCCTTGGCGTTTGGACGCCAAGGGAACCTTCTTGTAGCCACTTTGGCATTTTTGGAGAAGGGATTGGATATCTCCTTGGCATTGGCGCCAAGGAGTACATTTTAAAACCTATCTTGGCATTTTTATAGAGAGCTAAGTGTCCCCCTAAGCGTTGGCGCCAAGGGTAACTATTCGAGCCTTGCCTAGGTTTTTGTCACAAGAGGACGGAGAGGCTCCTTGGCGTCCAAACGCCAAGGAGTATCCTTGAGAGCCATGTTTTGCATTTAGGGACATGGGGGGGGGGGGGTAGGCTCCTTGGCGTTAGGACGACAAGGTTGGCCTCTCTTCCTAGCCTTGGCATTTTGCAAGGGCTTCCATTCCTTCTCCTTGGCGTTGGACGCCAATGGAGTGTTCTAGAGAGCACATTTGATGTTTTTGATATCCCATGGAGTCCCCCCTTGGCGTTTGGACGCCAAGGGAGTTACTATCCATCTCGTTAGTTGGCTTCAAAGGGGCCAATATGATTCTCATTGGCATGGGACTCCAGTGAGCCTTTTCTCTCCCCACCTTGGTGGTGTAGAGATCATGTATGAGCTCCTCCTTGGCATGGGATGCCAATGAACTTCCTTCATAGCTGATCTTGACATTTTAATGATCATGTGCAAGTTTTTTCTTGGCGTGGGATGCCCAGAAACCTTCTATTTGTCTATTTGGGCGTTATAGCACTTCTCATTTAGTGTTTCCAAGGCATCTGGATGCTAAAAAATTATTTTGAATTCGTCTTGGGAAGACTTATTATAGTTAATTCGATACGTTGGGTCCAATCATCCATCTTCTTCACTCTCCTATATATAGGATTCATAAGCTCATTTCCATTTCACATCTTCATTTGATCATATCTTTCTCTTTGAATTCTCAAGTTCTCTCAATCGATCTCTTTAGCAAGCAAGAAATGGCCGCTCAAAGAATTCTCCTAGTTCAGTCCTCTCGAACCTCTTTGAGCGAGTTGCTCGCTCTTCCCAAGATCGATTTCACTCCTCCTATCAATATGGATTCCTTCAATCTACCGAGCACCCTTTCTGCTGGTGATGTCGAACACCTAGCTCGAGCCTTTGACATCAAGGGCGACTTCGAGGCAGTCGTCCCTTCTCATACCTATCGTCCATACTCATGGAATGGTCTTCTCTGTGTGTTCAAGGAGTCCCTGCTCTCGGGGGACCGTATTCCTTTTCATACCTTCATATGCTGCTTGCTAGTTGAGGCGCGCATATCTCCTGCTTAACTGAATCCCAATGGATACAAGACGATCTATACTTTCCTGGGAGTGTGCAAGTTTAAAGATATTGAGCCCACAGCGGGTATCTTTCGAAAGATATTCAAGTTCAAAAGTTGTTCCCCTCTTGAGGGATGGACTACGATTAATTATCGTAGTAACACTCCTCCAATCTTTTCTACGACCTCCATGCCTGAGTCTCTCACGGGTTGGAAATCCGAATATTTCTTCGCCCGCTGGCAAGCGGGGAAATGGGAGTCTCAATTCAGGACTTCTTTTGGCGCAACCCATGACGGGCTAGTTAAACAATTGAAGTTGAGCCTCGAGGAGGAAGAGGCAGTGAAGCTTCTTCAAGACGGGGGGGTCCTCTGTCCACCATATGTCTGTCCTGGGGATAGATAAGTATCAAGAACTGGGGCTCAGCAGTCTTTCATCAGAATGTAAATGTCCTTAGTCATATTTCTTTGTTATATTGCCATGTGTCTGCAGCTGTGGAGCTCGTCAGGCCCATGCTTCACAAGAGGACGATCCGGGTGGAGACTCCTCTTACCAGTACCTCTAAGAAAGCCCTCCGCCATAAGAATTTGTCTGAGTCCGCCTCTCCTTCTGATGACATCATCTTCGCCGGCAACTGGGGGATCCAGAACAAGGATTCTGTGATGGGGCATCCAATGCTTGCCCTTGAGTGGTCTGAAGGGTTCATCACCCCTCGAGACAAGAATGTGATGGAGACTTTGAGGCCCTCCGAAATTACCAACAAGGAGCTCAATCATTGGCACAGGTAAAAACTTTACCCCTTCTACTATGATGATTTATCTTTATGTTGTGGCACTGATCTCCTTCTTTATCTTTTCTGCAGTTGAACTGCTATTTCCAGGTAGGTGTCTATCAGATGGACCATCTGTGGGATGCATCCAAGAAAAATGATCCCCGTAAGTCCGAGCTAAGTGCTCAGATATCTGCCTCCTCTTCTCGAACCAAAAAGCTTCTTCAAGGGAATAAGAACCTAAGTGAGGAGGGGGATCGTCTCCAGCGCAAGGTGAAAGCCCACGATATAGAAGTCATTCGAAGCTTCCTCAAGTCGGAGATGTATAAGGAAAGAAAGGCAAGGACGACGGAGAGGATGCGCTCCCGGGAATACAATGAGAGTTGGGATTCAGTGATGCGTTCTCTTAGATGGATGGTCCTTTTGGTGGATCTTAGCTCTTTGAGTTGCCCCGTGGAGAAGGATGATGCTCCTTCCGATACTGAGGAAGAGACCCCTTAGGTTTAGCTTTTATCAATTGTATTTTGTAACCTTTGTTCGAATGAAATAAAATCGATTTCCTTATATCAAAAAGTTCTTCATATCGTCCAAAGTTGTGAAACCCAAATCACTTTCTCTTATATATATATGAATACTACAAAAGATAATAGTCTCTTAATAATGGTGCATACACCTACTTAAATTTCCAATAGCATGTGGTCGACATGACCCAGACTTAGTAAAACTTGTAAAATATAAAAAAGAGGATCTATGCACTGTCCAGGTGCATTCCACATCCCCCTTCATTATATAAGAACAAGTCCTCACTCGAACACCATTTGTAATCTCCCAAGGCTTCCACGAACCTACGCTTCATGTCCCGATAACAACAGACGTCTTCCTCAGGTAACTTCTCGTATCATCGATAGGCCAGCCATTCAAAAGTTAATGGGAATATTGGACTTGAGATCCTCAACTATTTCTTGTCCCAACACTTGAGATAACTCTTGTAGGTGAAGTATGGGATCAGTCATCCCGTGGTATTGAGGTAAGCGGCTTGCGTCAAAGCCTTCAAGTAGCTCCACTGCTTGGATCCTCTTCATGAACGGACTGTATAATTCCTTACTCCCCTTGAGGGTACGTCGAGTACGGGACGCCTTCATCCTTTGAAATTCCCTGTCTCTGTCATGAACGGGCGGTGCTTCTCTTTTGGGGTCGCTTGTTGCATAACCTTGAATCTCGCCCATCCCTTCTTATGTGGGGAAACTTA
The DNA here is from genome assembly GCA_032274865.1 of Eryngium alpinum. NCBI lineage: Eukaryota > Viridiplantae > Streptophyta > Magnoliopsida > Apiales > Apiaceae > Eryngium > Eryngium alpinum. The sequence goes on along the minus strand of JAUEJK010056132.1, from coordinate 1,979 downwards.
ATGTAGCAGCGACTCTTGAAACCTTAGCATTGAATTCTCGCAACATTAGTTTTCCTAGTATAGCAGCATATGTAGTTCGCACCTTAACAATCATGAATGTCAACACTCGAGCAACCTGATATGGGGGGTGTCCCCAAGGTCACAGCTAAGGGTATACTCCCTTATATACAAACTCTTTATTAACAAGACCAAAGATGGCCCCAAAATGTTCACTCATGTGGATATCCAAATATCCCAATTGACGAAAAGTATCATAGAACAGTACGTTTACCGATGTCACCTCATCTACCAAGACTCCGTCCAACTTCATGTTTGCCACCTTGATATCGATTTTCCATGGTTTCCCCCATCCTGGGGATAGCTCTCCGCGCGACCTTCATTTATATGAGTATTCCCTTCTTGACGGTCACTCAAGTACAACACTTGCCCCCTGTTATTCCGTTTTTTATGGCCTTCACCAAGCATGCCCTTCCAACTTTCTGATCTACATAATGAGTGCCTACCCCATTCTTTGTCGGAAACTTCACCTTCAAGTGATAAGTGGAGGCGACGGCCTTGAATTGATGTAGAGAAACTCTCCCAAGTATAGCATTGTAGGCGGATGACGCCTTTACCACGATGAAGTTTACCATTTGCACCGCTTTAGTGGAACCTTGTCCCAGTGTGACTGGAAGCTTGACGGTTCCTTCAATAGGGACCTCCAACATGTTGAATCCGAATATGGATATGGCTGAGGGTGTCAGTTGGTTATCCTGGTAACCCATCTTCAAAAAAACTCGATGGAAGAGTACATCCACTGATGCTCTAATGTCTATTAGCACTTTCATGACGAAAGTGTTACCTATAACGGGCCTGATGACCAAAGGGTCTTCATGGGGATACTGAATCCCCTCCATGTCTCGATCATCGAAAGAAATCACTTGCTCAATCCGAGATCTCTTTCTCGGCTCTCCGATGTTCATGATCTCTCTCATGTAGGCCTTATGTGATCTATGACTTGTTACATACATGCTTGATCCTCCTTCTATTACCATTATTGGCTCCCCCTAGCTTGGCTTCCTCATTGGGAGTTCGAACCTCTGGCCTTGGACTCTCCTCCAGATGAATCCTTCTTGACAAACCTTCCTGGACGTCCCTTCTTGATCAAGAACTCGATCTCGTCTTTGAGGCTCCGGCAGTCTTCAGTGTCATAACCGTAGTCTTTATGAAATCAGCAATAAAAATTCTTGTTCTTCTTAGCGGGATCAATCTTGATCTCTGGTGGCCACTTGACATAGGGTTCCTTCTCAATTTCCATGAGGATCTGACTTCGAGTGGTATTCAAGAGGGAGTAGGTTGTGCCCCTCTTCTCTGATCTTCTAGAGGGCACCTCCATTCTGGACTTCTTCTGGTCTTTCTCGTTGCTTTCGACTTCCTTGCGCTTCTTACCGTCATCTGTGTTAACTATCTTCTTTAGCGTCTCATCTGTCGAGATATATTTACCAGCTCGGTCCTGCAACTCTTGCATGTTGGATGGCTTCTTCTTAGCCAACGACATCTGAAAAGCCTCATTGGCCATCTCTCACTGCATGGCTACCTTGGTCATGTATTGATTCAGATCTGCCACCTTCACAGCCTGACTGGTAAATCGATCAATGTATTCCCTCAAGGTTTCCCCCGGGCTTTGGACAATGTTCATCAAGGATTCAGAACTCCTGGCATGTGTCTTCCCGCTGATGAACTGACTAGTGAACTTCTGAATAAGATCCGAGAAGGACGCAATCGACCGATGAGGTAAACCAGCATACCACCTTTGGGCGTCCTCCTCAAGAGTAGCCGGAAAAGCTCGGCAATTGGTGGCATTATTGGCAGGTTGCAACAACAGAGCATCATTGAATGATCGAACATGGGCATTGGGTCTCCCTTCCCATTATACTTCTTTATTGCCAGAATTTTCACCTTCGAGGATACCTTTGCTTTCATGATTTCATCAACAAACG
>JAUEJK010056022.1:0-12261 GCA_032274865.1 Eryngium alpinum | reverse complement strand
TATTAATCTATAAAATATTAATTTAAAAAATTATTCAAGTTTATTTTAGTTGACAAATGTATATAATATAATTTATTATTATATTAAAATTTATTAATATAAAATCTGATTAGAATCAAGTCAGAACAAAAAAAGAATACTGTAAAATTAATTATATTTTATTAAATATATTAATGCGTTAGGTACTATTAAAAATTGAAAAGATAATATATTAATTACTATTAGAAATTTAAAATAAAATGTGGCATCCCGGGGGTTCGAAACCGGATTTGTTTCAAAAATTGACAAGCAATTCACCATTGTACCAACAGCAGATTCTGTTGTACAAGGTTAGCACTTATATATTGAAAGTCTGATCCCGCTTTTTAAAATTTAATCCAACGGTTATGATGAGTTCTAAGGGTTCTAAGATTAAAAGGGTTCTATGTGGAACCTTACTCTATATAAGATATTACTTTGTAGTAAATAAAATTCTCTAAGTTGCGGTTAACAAAAAAGTAAAGAATATTGTTGAAAAAAAATAAAATTTTAACTTAGTTATAGTTAAAAATAACAAACAAGAAGGTGGATTAGTCATCAGTGGACGGAAACCACCTCTAAACTAAAAAAAAAAAAAAAAAATAACAAACAAAATATTAGTACATAAAACTGAAATAGTTATAACACATCTAAGTTCCACATAGTCACAGGCTCACAGTGTTTAAAAATTTCCCTAAAAGGTTCTATATCAATTTAATTTTTTGATTAATTATTTTTATTTGATTTTAATAATATTTTATTAAAATATATTTTAAAATAATTAATTGTAATATATTATAAATTATTATATACTTTTAATACGTATACATTTGTGAAAAATATTATTTATATTAATAAAAATATATTTAAAAATTAAAATTAATATATATTATATTAACATTATTAAATAATTAAAATTTTTAATTAATTTTTAATTTTATAATTAATTGCTAAATGTTTCTCCGCCAACTAAAGCTTAAAACACACGCGACACGCTTTGGGAAACTTATTTAAAAAATATGAGAAAACTTATGAATAACCGACCGTTGAATGTGAGTGTATAGAAATTGTTTTGAGTTTTCAGAAAATCGTATTCTCCAAATTCTCCGATTTATTCGAAGAAATCCATGGCGATCAAATCGTTGGTGGACAGCACTTACGACACGTACTGGTTGAAGAATTGGGGGTTTTGTTAGAAGAGGACTCCACATAGCAAAGGTATGCATGGCTTTAATTTTCTCTTCCGCTTTCACCAAATTCCATGTACACAAATTCACAAAACTTAATCCTTCTGTTTTACTCAGTTTAATTTGAATTTTTTGTTTTCCTTTGTTTGGAATCTGATAATTCCAATGCGTTCTTCACCTCTTTTATCCCGGTTAACTGATTGATTGTTGGGAGATAATCCTTGTTCTGTGATGCATGAACTTGTATGAAATAGACGCACAAACACACACATATATGTTTATGCATAATGTTGGCTTATGAAATCAGCGAGACTTATGTTTAGAACTTCAGTTTATTACTGTTCTGTTTAGAACTATAGTTGACAAATTCTTGTTTAATCTGTACTGATTTTTTGTAACCTCTGGACCTCTGTAGGGAATTTGCACAATACTTATATCTACACACACTAAACTCACTGCAGGACATAAATAGTACTGTCATTATATGTGTGTATTATTTTTATGAAATTGTTTGATTTGTATTAGCTTATGGATTGTTGTCTCAATTTGTAGAATCTGGTTCCTACATAGACCTTACAGTTCATCTATAACTCCATATACATTTATTGACAAATTTGTAATTACAAGTTAGGTTAAATGCTCTCCGATTTGTCGTATGTGCTCCATTTATGATCTAAAAATTACTGTATCAGCTGCTCAAATTCCTTTGAATGGTTGTATCATCTGTTATTGTGCTTACCTCAGCTTAGAATAAGGTTATGGTGTATGAGTATGTGTGTGGTGTTCTATGGTTTACAGTAGTCATGAGTGTGGTGTTCTATGGTTTACAGTAGTCATGAGACTCCTACTGTGGTAATATGTTTCCCTTACACAAATTTTAGAGACTCTAATCTGTTTATTATAATTATAATACTATGAATGATGATCTAATTAATGTCTTGGAATGATACCTAATTTACTCATTTGGATTAGATAAATCTATAATTAGTTAGTTTAGATTTTGAATTCTGTCTCCGCTTAAGTGGTAGCATTCTTTTATAGTGTTGCTGTTTATGAGTAAGAGTTAGGGTTGGCAGATGCTACAAATTGAGATATATGGAACAAGAAACAAAGGGTTGATTTCCATCTGGGGCAAAACAGAGCTATGGGAAGCGGAACTATTATTCTTTCTGAACAATATTGTTGTGATTGCCGAGTAAGAGATCATTATACATTGATTCCAGGTATTAGTGTTCCGCCATTTTCATTTTCTATGTGAAAACTATTAGTTTGAATAGATTTTGTATTGATAATCTTTGATTTTTGCTGCTATTGACATGAACAGGGATGCCTGTGGATTTACTATGAGACCTCAGCACCTTCAAATGTACAGAGAGAACTATAGCGTTTAAGGTAATTTTCCCCCCCTTTTCTAATCGATTCGAAGTTATCAGTATGTGATGGGTAGGAGCATCTTCTTAGAAAATTAAAAAAAAATGACTTTACTGTTTGTAGAAAAGAACAAATTAATCTTTTACCAAAACAAGTAACAGAGAATAAAATACATAATTCAGCGAGCACAGACATTCACAAAGATATAAAAAAGATTATTTGGATGGGTAAAGGATTCTAGCTATTAAATATCCAGTATCCACTTCCCAATCTGCTTGCGTAATACATGTTCAGGGTCCTAGGCGGATAGTAGTTGTGTTTCAAGTATCTGCTGTGTATTGAACAATCTTGTAAGTTCAAATGTAGGTTGTGAGTCTGAAGGTCATGTCATGTACTAAATTGTGTCTCAGATCATGCTATTGATATAATGAAATGCTTTCTATAATCTTTTTGGGGTATGTAGGTTGGGGTATAGTCCTTTTCTAATGTAAGTCCCTTTACTAATTTTATCTAAACTGTAGGATTTATATATGTAATTTTCTTATTTAGATCCTTTGGTTTATTTATTTTTAGGAACGATTAAATTTTTTATTCCACGTGAAAGTGACATGAGCAATTTGTCATTTGTGAAGTGAGATGGCAATGATGACATGACATTGTCAAGCTTATTTTTACGAAAAATATTTCTAGTGAGGGTTGAACTCAAGACCACCTAATTAAAAGTTAATAGCCTCATCAACCAGACTATAATAATTTTTTGTTCCAAGTATAGAAAATAGATGTATTTATGTTTAATTTTTTTTAAATATGCGAAGTATAATTATTAAATTCTAGTAACTATATTAAGTAGTATTCCCGGCTATGAACGCGATAGTATTGAGTTGTCAACATCATCTTTTGAGTTTTAATTGTCCCGAGTATTTATTGTCGTACTAAAATGATTTTGATCTCTGAGAAATTCAATCTTCTGCAGTCTCATCCTAACAGTATATGACTATGCTCTTAGATAAGATTGGTTTTGCAATATTGTTTGAGGTCTGATTGTCCTAAGCGTGTAATTGAGTAATAGAATTCTTTTTATCTCTTAACAAATTCAATCTTCTATAGTCTTATGCTTATATTTGGTCACCGACGTTCCTCGTCTTTGTATGTAATAATATTGAGATGGCAATGAGGATCTTATTGATAAATCAAAACTTACTATTTGTGAGAAATTCAATCTTCTGCATTTTCATGCTTATAGTAGGTCCCATACTAAATTAATTGTTTCAGCTGTGAATTAGAAAATATTGATTTAAGAATGACATCTTTTGAGCTTTAAATTGTCCCGATTATATTATTGGCGTAATATAAAACTTCCTATCATGGAGAAATTTAATCTTCTGATTTATCATGCTATTATGTGATCACATCTTCGGTAACATTACACGAATTTGTACCTAGAGAAGATTAATTTCGAAATAACATCAATTGAGCTTGTCTCGGGAATTTTTTTGTCCATAGTTTATTGTCGACTAATGAAAAAAACTTTTTATCTTTAAATCTTTTGTGCTCTCACAGTTATATTTGGTCACTAGTATTTTCTGGCTATAAACCAAATCATATTGAGTTGATGGTGATATTCTTTGAGCTAATGATCCTGCATATCTTTCTGGCATAATGAAAGATTTTCTATCTCTGAGAAATTCAATCTTCTGCATTCTCGTGCTATTAATTGGTCACATCCTCGATGAAAGTATACGATTGATCTTGCACTGACATCTTTTAATCTCTAATTGTCCCTAGCATATTGTTGAGTAATGAAAAATTTCTATTCAAATTGTTGAGTAATGAAAAATTTCTATTCAAAGAAATTCAATCTTCTGCAATCTCATTCTTATATTTGGTTACGGATGATTTTGGGCTATGAACCAAATAGTATTGAGTAGGCAATCACTTCTTTGAGCTCTAATTGTCCCGGACATATTATTGTTTAAAGAAAAACTTCCAACCTCTGAGAAATACGCAAAGTATTTATATTAAGTAGTGTTCCCGGCCATGAACCAAATTGTATTGAGTTGTCAACGATATCTTTTGGGTTTTAATTGTCCCGAGCATTTACTGTCGTACTGAAAGGATTTCGAGCTATGAGAAATTCAATATTCTGCAGTCTCATCCTATTATCTAGTCACATCCTAACAGTATAAGATTGGTTTTGAAATGATATTGTTTGAACTCTTAATTGTCCCGAGCATTTACTGTCGTACTGAAAGGATTTCGAGCTATGAGAAATTCAATATTCTGCAGTCTCATCCTATTATCTAGTCACATCCTAACAGTATAAGATTGGTTTTGAAATGATATTGTTTGAGCTCTGATTGTCCTAAGCGTGTAATTGAGTAATGAAATTCTTTTCATCTCTAACAAATTCAATCTTCTATAGTCTTGTGCTTATATTTGGTCACCGACGTTCCTCGTCTTTGTATGTTATAATATTGAGATGACAATGAGAACTTTATTGACCGAAAACTTACTATCTTTGAGAAATATGCAAATTATTTATATTAAGTAGTGTTCCCGGCTATGAACGAGATAATATTGAGTTGTCAACTTCATCTTTTGGGTTTTAATTGTACCGAGCATTTATTGTTGTATTGAAAGGATTTCGTTCTCTGAGAAATTCAATTTTCTGCAGTCTCATCCAATTATCTAGTCACATCATAATAGTATACGACGATGCTCTTAGATAAGATTGGTTTTGCAATGATATTGTTTGAGTTCTGATTGTCCTACGCGTGTAATTGAGTAATGAAATTCTTTTTATCTCTAACAAATTCAATCTTCTATAGTCTTATGCTTGTATTTGGTCACCGACGTTCCTCGTCTTTGTATGTAATAATATTGAGATGGAAATGAGAATTTTATTGATCAATGAAAACTTACTATATGTGAGAACTTCAATCTTCTGCATTCTCATGCTTATAGTAGGTCCCGTACTAAATTAGTTGTTTCAGTTGTGAATTAGAAAATATTGATTTACGAATGACATCTTTTGAGCTTTAAATTGTCCCGAGTATATTATTGGCATAATATGAATATTAATGGCATAATATGAATCTTCCTATTTTGGGGAAATTCAGTCTTCTGATTTCTCATGCTATTATGTGGTCACATCTTTGGTAACATTACACGAATTTGTACCTAGATAAGATTAATTTCGAAATGACATCAATTGAGTTTGTCCCGGGAATTTTTTTTCCATAGTTTATTATCGACTAATGGAAAAAGCTTTTTATCTTTAAGAAATTCAATCTTACTGCGCTCTCTTAGTTATATTTGGTCACTAATATTTCCTAGCTATAAACCTAACCATATTAAGTTGACGGTGACATCGTTTGAGCTAATGATCCTGGGTATATCTATGAGAAATTCAATCTTCTGCATTATCATGTTATTAATTGGTCACATTCACGATGAAAGTACACGATTGATCTTGCACCGACATCTTTTAATCTCTAATTGTCCTAGCATATTGTTGAGTAATGAAAATTTTATATTTAAAGAAATTCAATCTTTTGCAATCTCATTCTTATATTTGGTCATCTGTCTTCGGGCTATGAACCAAATAGTATTGAGTAGGCAATGACATGTTTGAGCTCTAATTTTCCCGGCATATTATTGTTTAATGAAAAACTTCCAATCTCTAAGAAATATGCAAAGTATTTATATTAAATAGTGTTCCCAGCTATGAACTAGATAGTATTGAGTTGCCAACGACATCCTTTGGGTTTTAATTGTCCCGATCATTTATTGTCGTACTGAAAGGATTTTGTTCTCTGAGAAATTCAATCTTCTGCAGTCTCATCCTATTATCTAGTCACATCCTAACAGTATACGACTATGCTTTTAGATAAGATTGGATATCGTTTGAGCTCTATTGTCCTAAGCGTGTAATTGAGTAATGAAATTCTTTTTATCTCTAACAAATTCAATCTTTTGTAGTTTTATGCTTATATTTGGTCACCAACGTTCCTCGTCTTGGTATGTAATAATGTTGAGATGGCAATGAGGATCTTATTCATTAATGGAAATCTTACTATACATTAGAAATTCAATATTCGCCATTCTCGTGATTATAGTAGGTCCCATCCTAAATTAATCGTTTCAACTGTGATTTAGAAAATATTGATTTAAGAATGACATCTTTTAAGCTTAAATTGTCCGGAGTATATTATTAGCGTAATTTAAGACTTCCTATCTTTGAGAAATTAAATCTTCTGATTTCTCATGCTATTAAGTGGTTACATCTTTGGCAACATTACGCGTCTTTGTACCTAGATAACATCAATTTCGAAATAACATCAATTGAGCTCGTACCGTGAATTTTTTGGTCCATGGTTTATTATCGACTAATGAAAAAAATTCTCATTTTTAAAAAATTCAATCTTCCGCGCTCTCATAGTTATATTTGGTCACTAATATTGCCTAGCTATGAACCAAATAATATTGAGTTTGACAGTGACATCCTTTGAGCTAATGATCCCGAGTATATTTTTTGTATAATGAAAGATTTTCTATCTATGAGAAATTCAATCTTTTGCAATCTCATGCTATTAATTGGTCACATCCGAATAAAGTATACGATTGATCTTGCATCGACTTCTTTTAATCTCTAATTGTCCCTATCATATTGTTGAATAATGAAATATTTCTATTCAAAGAAATTCAATCTTTTACAATCTCATTATTATATTTGGTCTCATATGTTTTCAGGCTATGAACCAAATAGTATTAAGTAGGCAATGACATCCTTGAGCTCTAATTGTTGTGGGCATATTATTGTTTAATTAAAAACTCCCAATCTTTGAGAAATATGCAAAGTATTTATATTAAGTAGTGTTCCCGGCCATGAACCAGATAGTATTGAGTTGTCAACGACATCTTTTGAGTTTTAATTGTCCTGAGCATTTAGTGTCGCACTGAACGGATTTTGACCTCTAAGAAATTCAATCTTTTGTATTCTCATCTTATTATCTAGTCTCTTCCTAACAGTATACGACTATGCTCTTAGACAAGATTGGTTTTACAATGATATTACTTGAGCTCTGATCGTCCTACGCGTGTAATTGAGTAAATAAATTCTTTTTATCTCTAAAAAATTCAGTATTTTGTAGTCTATTGTTTATATTTTGTCACCAATATTCTTCATCTTTGTATGTAATAATATTGAGATGACAATCAAGATTATATTCATCAATGAAAGTCTTACTATATCTGAGAAATTCAATCTTCTGCATTCTCATGCTTATATTAGGTCTCATACTAAATTAATTATTTTAACTATTTATTAGAAAATATTTTTATTTAAGAATGACATCTTTTGAGCTTTAAATTGTCCCGATTATATTATTGACGTAATATAAGACTTCCTATCTTGGAGAAATTCAATCTTCTGATTTCTCATGCTATTATGTGGTCACATCTTCGGTAACATTAGACATCTTTTTACCTAGATAAGATTAATTTCGAAACATCAATTGAGCTCGTCCCGAGAATTTATTTTTGTTTATAGTTTATTATCGACTAATGAAAAAAACTTCTTATCTTTAAGAAATTCAATCTCGTGCGCTCTCGTAGTTATATTTGATCACTAGTATTTTCGGGCTATAAAATAGATAATATTGAGTTGACAGTGATGTCCTTTGAGTTATTGATCCCGAGTATATTTTCGGCATAATGAAAGATTTTCTATCTCTGAGAAAATTCAATCTTTTGCATTCTCATGCTATTAATTGGTCACATCCTCGATTAAAATATACGATTGATCTTGCACTGACATCTTTTAATCTCTGATTGTCCCTAGCATATTGTTTAGTAGTGAAAATTTTCTATTTAATAAATTCAATCTTCTGTAATCTCATTCATATATTTGGTCACAAATGTTTTCGGGCTATGACCCAAATAGTATTGAGTAGGCAATGACATCTTTGAGCTCTAATTGTCTCAAACATATTGTTGTTTAATGAAAAGCCTCCAATCTTTGAAAATTATGCATAGTATTTACATTTAGTGTTCCCGGCTATGAACCGGATTGTATTGAGTTGTCTACGACATCTTTTGAGTTTTAATTGTCCCGATCATTTATTGTTGTAGTGAAAGGATTTTGACCTCTAAGAAATTCAATCTTCTGCAGTCTCATCCTATTATCCAGTCACATCTTAATAGTATGCGTCTATACTCTTATATAAGATTAGTTTGACAATGATATTGTTTGAGCTCACACTGTCCTAAACGTGTAATTGAGTATTAAAATTCTTTGCATCTCTAATAAATTCAATCTTCTGTAGTCTTATGCTTATATTTGGTTACCAACGTTCCTCGTCTTTGTATGTAATAATATTGAGATGGCAATAGACTTCTCAGTGGAGCGGGGTAAACAAGTAACCCGCCCCACTAATATGGGGAATGAGGCGGGGATGGGGAACTATAATTTTACCCCGTGGGGATATGGGGAGGATATGGGATTTATATAATCCCCGCAGGAATCCTTGCCCTGATATAATATATACAATATTTTTTATATTTATATATTTATTAAATAATAATATATATATGAATATATATTTTATTAATTAATACATTATTTTTGTATACTAAATACACAAATTTATAACATATAAAATGTTATATGTTTATTTAGTTATTTATTTAAATATTTGTGTAGTATTTATATAACATTTTTTTAAAATATTAATAAAATATATTAATAAAATGAAATGGGGTAAACGAGGGGCAAGACAAAATCCCTGCAGGGCGGGGATGGGGATCAACTAAGAATTCCTGATGGGCTATGGGGTGGGTATGGGGCAAACAAAAATTATACGGGGAGGGTACCCATACCCGCCCCATTGAGAACCCTAGATGGCAATAAGGATCTTATTCATAAATGAAAATCTTACTATCTCTGAGAAATTCAATTTTTCTGCATTCTCATGCTTATATTAGGTCCCATACTAACCTAATTGTTTAAGTTGTGAATAAGAAAATATTGATTTAAGAATGACATCTTCTGAGCTTTAAATTGTCCCGATTATATTATTGGCGTAATATAAGACTTTCTATCTTGGAGAAATTCAATCTTCTTATTTCTCATGCTATTATGTGCTTACATCTTCGGTAACAGTACACGACTTTGTGCCTAGATAAGCTTAATTTCGAAATGACATCAATTGAGCTCGTTCCGATATTTTTTTTGTCCATAGTTTATTATCGACTAATGAAAAGAACTTCTTATCTTTAATAAATTCAATCTTCTGCGCTCTCATAGTTATATTTGGCCTAGCTATAAACTAAATAATATTGAGTTGACAGTGACATCCTTTGAGCTAATGATCTCGAGTATATTTTCGGAATATTGAAAGATTTTCTATCTATGAGAAATTTAATCTTCTGCATTCTCATGCTATTAATTGGTCACATCCTAGATGAAAGTATACGATTGATCTTGTATTGACATCTTTTAGTATCCAATTATCCCTTGCATATTGTTGAGTAATGAAAAATTTCTATTCAGAGAAATTCTATCTTCTGCAATCTCATTCTTATATTTGGTCACAGATGTTTTCAGGCTATGAACCAAATAGTATTGAGTAAGCAATGACATCTTTGAGCTCTAATTGTCATGGGCATGGGCATATTATTGTTTAATGAAAAACTTCCAATCTCTGATAAATATGCAAAGTATTTATACTAAGTAGTGTTTCCGGCTATGAACCAGATAGTATTGAGTTGTCAACGACATCTTTTGAGTTTTAATTGTCCCGAACATTTACTGTCGTACTGAAAGGTTTTCGATCTCCAAGAAATTCAATCTTCTGCGGTCTCATCCTATTATCTAGTCACATCCTAACAGTATATGACTATGCTCTTAGATGAGATTAGTTTTGCAATCATATTGTTTGAGCTCTGATTGTCCTAACATGTAATTGAGTAATGAAATTCTTTTTGTTTCTAACAAATTCAACCTTCTGCAGTCTCTTGCTTATATTTGGTCACCAACGTTCCTCTTCTTTGATGTAATAATATTGAGATGGAAATGAGGATTTTATTCATCAATGAAAATCTTATTATCTCTGAGAAGTTCAATCCTCTGCATTCTCTTGCTTATAGACCCCATACTAAATTAATTGTTTCAGTTATGAATTAGAAAATATTGATTTGATAATGACACCTTTTGAGCTTTAAATTGTCCCGAGTTTATTATTGGCGTAATATAAGACTTCCTATCTTGGAGAAATTTAATCTTCTAATTTCTCATGCTATTATGTGGTCACATCTTCGATAACATTACACGTCTTTGTACCTAGATAAGATTTATTTCGAAATGACATCAATTGAGCTCGTCCCAGAATTTTTTTGTTCATAGTTTATTCTCGACTAATGAAAAAACTTCCCATCTTTAAGAAATTCAATCTTTTGCGCTTTCGTAATTATATTTGGTCTCCTGGCTGTAAACCAAATAATATTGAGTTGACAGCGACGTCCTTTGAGCTAATGATCCCGGGTATATTTTCGTCATAATAAAAGATTTTCTATCTCTAAGAAATTCAATCTTTTGCATTCTCATGCTATTAATTGGCCACATCCTCAATTAAAGTATACGATTGATCTTGCACGAACATCTTTTAATCTATAATTGTCCTTATCATATTGTTTAGTAATGAAAAATTTCTATTCAAAGAAATTCAATCTTCTGCAATCTCATTGATATATTTGTTCAGAAATGTTTTCAGGCTATGAACCGAATAGTATTGAGTAGGCAATGACATCTTTGATCTCTAATTATCCCGGACGTATTATTGTTTGATGAAAAGCTTTCAGTCTTTTAAAAATATGAAAAATATTTATATTAAGTAGTGTTCCGGGCTATTAACCAGATAGTATTGAGTTTTCTACGACATCTTTTGAGTTTTAATTGCCCCGAACATTTATCCTTGTTCTGGAAGGATTTCGATCTCTGAGAATTCAATCTTCTGCTGTCTCATCTTATTATCTAGTCACATCGTAACAGTATACGACTATGCTCTTAGATAAGATTGGTTTTGCAATGACATTGTTTGAGTTCACATTGTCCTTAACGTGTGATTGAGTATTATAATTCTTTTCATCTTTAACGAATTAAATCTTCTGTGGTCTTATGCTTATCTTATATTTGGTCATCAACGTTCCTCGTCTTTTTATGTAAAAATATTGAGATGGCAATAAGGATCTTATTCACCAATGAAAATCTTACTATCTCTGAGAAATTCAATCTTCAGCATTCATGCTTATAGTAAGTCCCACACTAAATTAATTGTTTCAGTTGTCAATTAGAAAATATTGATTTAAGAATGACATCTTTTGAGCCTTAAATGTCCGGAGTATATTATTGGCGTCTTATCTTGGAGAAATTTAATCTTTTAAATTCTCGTGCTATTATGTGTACCATACACATTAGTTTTAAAAAGCTCGCCTGAGGCGATGAAGCGACCGAGGCGACCTCGAGAGCGCCTCAAGGCTATGAGGCGAGGCGAATTCCAAAGCGGCAAAAAAGCGCCTGAAGCGTGCGATCCGAAGCGTGAAGCTGTACGAAGCGTGCGCCTTGGTGTTCTGAGGCGTTTAAGTGGAGTTTGAAGAATGAAAATCATAAAACTTGATTTAATATTTA
>JAUEJK010055812.1:0-12262 GCA_032274865.1 Eryngium alpinum | reverse complement strand
TAACTCTAATTACCTTTATGGCTACTTTTATAACCCAATAAGTATATTTAAATTGGATCAACATATTATTAGTCCAGTCCATATTATAAATAAAATTGGGCCAGGAATAACCCAATATCAACACACTTATTTACCTGGAAGAAGAGATAAAGTTATTTTTTTTCTTGAATTTCGCTATAAATAATTTGTCCACTAGATTGTTGTAGATAACTATCTTCTAAAGTTATAATTGGTTTCAGCACTGGATGAAATAATCTATTAGTACTTGACTCGGAATGACGATCAACCTAAGAAATTAAATAATTTTTTAAATTATTTCTCATAATATATAAAATTCTTGTAACCGACATTCTCTCAGAGTTAGAAGTCCGTCTTTTCAACTAAAATATTGTATAATTTTAAAAAGAAACACCTATATTTATACGTATAATTTTATACGACTTCTTATTAAAAAAGAGGTCGTTCAGAACTTCTCACATGCACCCTTTGTCTATATAAACTTAATTTTCTATTAAATAAATTAAGACTTCTATATTGAACTCTTCACATAACAAAGAATGCCAATAAACATAGTAAATTAATTGTTACTAATTGTCGACTTCTAATTCAATGCCGGACTTCATCAACAAACATAAAAGATCCAGATAGTTCATACACAAGTTCTGTAACATAAAGTATTACCAAAGTGATCAAAAGATAAAAAAATAATTATATATATATATATATATATGATTAGTAATTTTTCTTTCAACGTAATTTTCTCAATAATGAAAAGAAGAGATCTTTATAAATTGATTGTGGATTTCTTGTTGTTGATGGTATTTTTCGTCCGGAGATTCCGCTTCCGACAATCTTACGATATTCATTTCGATAATTTTTGCAAAAACGAATACGTGGAGATCGTCTCCCCGATTCGCCTCCGGCGTGAGAATCAGTAACTTGAATAACATGGTAACCGTATAGAGTGCTAAAAGAATAATGATTGCGTACGAAAAAATACCTGAGTAATTTACCTTCTTTATAGGACACACAGTCCTAATTCCACGGGGAGATTTCTCTTATAAATACTAATAATAGCAGAATTAGAGAATACCTTTAAATATATTTATGGGCTTCCCTCATAGCCCAACTAATAAATCAATTAAGATAAAACCAGCCCAATAATTATTCTATAAATAAAATTGAGCCCAGCTGTAAAATCCATTATCAACAAGATAGTCCACTAAATATTCTTAACATCTCCGGGCCCAATTCATATCAACCTGGTTATTAATTATTTAACAAGCCCATTGTCACAACCCATGATAAAAAACCAAAATCTGGCCCACCTCCACCTTGAAAAACGTGTTGAGCAACAAAGGGACTTTGTTTCTTCATATTCCTGCTGTTACATACACATACATATATAACCTCGTTTAACTCCTCTCTCTCAACCTCAATCCACTCTACTTCTCTCCTTCTTCATTCACTACTGCAAAGATCGAGAGCTCATGCCGAAAAATAGAGAGGACCGACCTAACAAGTAAGCTCCTCTTTCATTCCTTATTCTCATTTATGAACACATCATATTTGCACACCGATTTTGCACACATAAACACACATACTGTTAACATATTCATATACACTCATATTCAAATTTTGATCAAACCAACAAGCTCTCACAGTTGTATATGCATAATATTTGCTCAAATTGTTTGAATATAGCTTCAAATCACATATTTAGAAGGAACAAACCTGTGAATTTGCTATTCCATAGCCATAAATTAGTAATCAGGAAACTAAATTAAAGTTTCCAAAAGGAAAAGGGTTTATTTCAAACCCTCTCTCCATTATTAGGAACAGACTGATTTTGTCACAAATTTTCAGCACTTGCCGAGCTGTCAGCTCGGCACCGAGCTTTTGGCTGTATATCTGATCTGATTGTAATTCATCCTTTTGATATTGTAGTGTCTAACTCGCCGACCAATAAGAACATAGAGTCTAAAGAACCTTTTATGAATCCCTCAACTCTAGTACACTGCTCCCAAGCTCAAGACTAACCTGGTCCGAGCTCTTCAGCTCTCCCTATCAGCTCGATTCCTTCAATATCCCAAATATATCAGGACCACGTTAAGTACCAAGGCCCAAATTTACCCATCCAAATTCCTTTAGATTTCATAGGTAAAATACATCAGGAATTTCATCTGCCGAGCTCCCATCACGCATATCATCCCAACGCTTCAGATAAACTATATATGTGCCCTTTGCTGAACAACATCACCAGAGAGTTCGGTATTGCTATACACAAGCCAGCCCTATCTTGCGGCTTAAGCTTTCCTTTACATAACTTTATTAAAGTTATACTGAAAGACCTAAAAATTGCCATTGGGCAACTTATGCCGAACTCTTATACCTCCATAAACACCTTTCTGTATAGATGTTTTACTCGTGATGTCCGTCCTCAATTAAAACTTTTTTGGACCCATTTCGAGATCTGAAATACCCCCGGATTTTATGTCATAATGTACCGTCCTAATACCCAAAAGTGGCATGAGTTAAACTCTAGCAACAAAGGTCGAGAGGATTGGTTTTATATAACGGCAGCCGAACTGGAGGTTAAGTCCCCGAGCTCATCTCCTTTATTTCTTGTATCTTATCACATGTTTTATTTCATACCGATCTGATTATTTACTTTTACTTGATGCAGTGTCGACAGCCCCTAGTAGCTCAACCATGAGATCTAAGGCCGATTTCATCAGAGAGCAAGCTCTTAGGCTGAGGGAAGAAGAGCTCAAGAAAAAGAAAACCGTAAAAGAATCAAAGCCGAGATCAAGCCGGAAGAGAGCTCAGAAAGAAACCATCTTGAAAGATGAAGAAATTGTCACTCCAATTCATATGGAGGGAGACCAGGTCGGCACTCCAGACCCAAAGCAAGTCCAACTTGAATCCACTGCCGAATACCCTCCAACGGTAGCAATTCATGACACTCCTCCTAGAGTTGAGGTGCAAACTACCCATGTAGACAAGCTAGCCGACCTGACTCCTCATCCCAACCCATATGTGAATATTTCTAATACTGGGCCAATTGTCAAGCTGTGCTCAGACAGCTCGGTAATTTTGTCGCGTGAGGTCGGCCAAGCTTTGCAAGTTCATGAAGATGTTAGAATGATGACCGAACTGACCCCCAATCAGTGAGCAGGATAAGCCTCAGCCCACTCTATGCAGGTTTATCTTTTATCTTGATCTCTCTCTCTCTCTTCTTAAAGCACTTCAAAATAATTGTTCCTGAGCCGAGCTCTTTTCTGCAGACTCATCTTTGGGTGGAATCAGTAATTCAAGACCTTAGGAGGGTTCAAGACGAGTTGGATTCAACCAAGGGAGAACTGAAAATAGCTCGATCGAACAACCTGCTGTGGAGAAACAAGGTCACCGAGCTGGAGAACAAAGCCTCCGGACTGGAGAGCAAAGTATCCGGTCTTGAAGGGAAGCTAGGTGAAGCTCAAAATCTGTACATTGAAGCTCAACAGACTGGACTGGAGAGCATAGATAAATTAGAAAAACAAATTTCCGAGCTGAAGCTTCAAGTTTTCGAGGAGGAACAGCGAGCAAACCGTGCCGAGGCGAGCTGGTTTACTCAAGGGCAGGATGACAGAATCCGAGCCGCCAAAGAGGTCGGTTTGGATTACAAAAAGATTCTAATTAACCCTCGTTTTAACCCCTGCAAGACGGAGTCATCTGTGAGTGAATCCGAGGAGGAGGTCGGCCCAGAGGGTGGTGGCGAGAACTAGATCAGCTATTCTTTTCAGCTCGGCCAAATACTCTCAACTTTTATTCAGAACTTCATATTATCTTGCAAATGTGCTCAAGACTTTAATTTCCCAAATGTGGGATTATTTAATTCTGTCAAATACTTTTTAAGTACTTGTATCTTATTTTAGATGTTCAGCTCTACTGCTATTTCCTTGTTCTATTCCTTTGTTTCGGTAATTCTTTTAGCCGAACTCATCAGCTCGGCAGTAAAACTTTAACATGTTGAAACTTTAACATATTCTCGGGATAGACCCCAAGAATACTGTAAGCTTCTTGAATATTGTAGTAGTACAATAATCCCTCGAGCTCGGTATTAATAATATTAACTAATTTCAGCTCGGCACATGCAAAGCAATTGAGCACTCCGAGCTTAGTCAAACTACCAAACTTAGACAAATTTTATACATCTAACTTGAGTTTGGAATCGATGGATACCAACACTTATATTTACCGATCTGTCTTGAAATCGTAAATAGTCTTGAATTTGCTTTAGAATTTCGCTTACGAGCAGCTCGTTCAACCTTATTCCTTCAGCTTGGCAACATAACTTGTGAAAATTGACTTTAACCTTGATTTTCACTTTGCATATTTGTGGAATACCTCTACCCCGAGTCTTCAGCTCGGTTTTGGAAGTAATATTGTCCAAGTATGCCATTCGGCAATGTAAACTATAGAATAATAATGCTCGAGACTTCAGCTCGGCTATGAGGGATGAAAAATATTATTATCTGAGCCCCCAGCTCGCCTAGCGCAGTTCAGCTCGGATATTTAGATTAGGTAGTATCTTTAAACAAGTCAACAGCTTGGTTTTGCAAGAGCAATACTAAACGAGCTAACCAGATCAGCAGTATAGGTTGTGAAAAGGTATTGTCGAAAAGGTATTGTCCGAAACCCAGCTCGGCAATATAATGTACAGAGTTTTCTCTTGAACTTGATTGTTCAATTTAGACTAGTCTTTTTACTCAATCTGAATTTAAAAGTGTTATCCGAGTTGTCACCTTAAATCTCAATTGATATATATCTACCCGAGAAGGGCAATGTTGACCCGAGAAGGGCAATGTTGACCCGAATAGGGCAATGTTGACCCGAGTAGGGAAATGTATGGAGAACTAAAGTAGAATGTACAACTCCTTTAATCAAATTTATTTTTTCTATATACGGGTATTGGTGCCCCCTAGCAGCTTAAGTATAGTAAACACATAATTAAGCTGCTACAACAAGATCTTAAAAAAGACAAGAATGCCATTTTATTCATATAATATTGAGCTACATACATATTGCCCAAAATAATGCAAAAAAATTAAACTAAGTGTGAGCACTTACTTATTGAGCTAAGTACGTATTGCTCATATGTGCCACATAAATTTGAAAACTGGATGCTCGCAACGAGCTTATTTGCTACTTTTAAAAATAAATCTAAAAAGAATTACTGAAAATAACGTCTAAGGTGAGTCACATTCCAAGTATTCTTGAGTGGCTTACCATCTAATGTGGCGAGTCTGCAAGTTCCTTGTGAGGGCATAGAAGTGACTTTGTACGGACCTTCCCAATTCGGCATCAGCTTTTCCCCGCAACTCCGACTTAGTAACCTCCCGCAGCACCAAATCTCTAGCTGAACCTTTCTTGGCACTATGAGATAATTAAAATACTGAGCCGTCCTCTGTTGGTAAGATGCCATCCGAGCTGCTGCTTCCGACCTCAATTCTTCCAGAAAATCCACATTCATCCGAACTCCCTCATTGTTCAGCTTGACATCAAAACAAGAATTCCGTAGAGTAGAAACGCCTACCTCTACTGGTACCAAAGCATTTGTCCCATATGCCAACCTGAAAGGGGTTTCTCTTGTTGCAGTTCAAGGTGTCGTGCACTATGCCCAAAGTATTGTATAGAGCTCATCAGCCCATAATCCTTTAGCTCAACCCAACCTCTTCTTTATTCCTTTAAATAATGCTTTGTTCGTGCTTTCAACTTGCCCATTTGCCTGCGGATAACTTACGGAAGCTGTTTGATGCTCTATCCTCCAATGACGAAGAAAATCCTCAAACCTTTTATCCTTAAATTGTGTTCCATTATCAGAAACCACCACCTTAGTTACCCCAAATCTATAAATAACACATTCTAGGAAGAACTTTTCACATGCCGCGGAAGTTATATGCTCTAGAGGTCTAGCTTCAGCCCAATTCGTCATATAATCAATAGCTACAATACAATACTCAGCTCTACTATTAGATCGAGGTAACTTTCCTAGAAAATCGATCCCCCACATTGCAAATGGAATATGGCAAAGAATAGGAGTGAGCTCGATCAGAGGTCTCCTTGGGACATCAGCATGAATTTGACATTTGTGACATTTTTGAACATACCTAATAGCATAAGCTCGGAGTGTTGGCCAAAAATACCCCTGACGAATAATTTTCAAATCTAATGCCTGTCCTGCTAAGTGATCTGCACACAAACCCTCGTGAACCTCCGTTACTACCATCTCTGCCTCCTCGGGAGTTAGACACCTCAATAAAGCCGAATATTTCTTGCTTCGTTCCGGTATGGTGGTAGTATTCCAGTTTCAAGATATAACCTAATTAGGGGTCATCCAATTTAACTGTTGCCTAATAACTGTAATATCTTTCTTCCTCTTCACCATTGATTCTTCAATGTGCCTGACGTACACCGAGCTAGGGAGCTCGGCAATATCTGAAAGTGACAGTCTAGATAGTGCATCAGCTCGGCAATTATCAGTTCTACTGACCCCATTAAGTTCAAAAAATTCGAACCCCTTGCCAATCTCATTCACCTCGGCAGCATATGCCCTCAACCGCTGTTCTTTTAAACCGTATTCGCCAGAAAGGTGTTTAACTACTAGCTGAGAATCACTGTGTACTTTCAATCTTTAAACTTCTAAGGATCTGGCCAAGCTCATTCCTGCGATAAGAGCTTCGTATTCCGCTTCATTGTTGGTCAATCTGAAAGTGAAACAGATCGCCTGACTAATCTTAAAACCAGATGGACTAGTGAGAATCACCCCCGCTCCATACTGAGAGTTAGCAACTGACCCATCCACAAACATAGTCCAAACCGAGCTCACATCCAGCTCAGACTCCTCGACCGGATACTCCACTGGCGTACTGAAACTGCATTCCACCATAAAGTCCGCCAAAGCTTGAGCTTTAATTGCCGTCCTGGGTTTATACACAATGTCAAATTCTCCAAGCTCAACTGCCCAGGCAACTAGCCGACCTGCCGTTTTTGCTCTCTGGAAAATCTTCTTAAGTGGCTGATCTGTAATCACCTCAATGGTTCTTCCCTGAAAATAATGCCTCAATTTCCGAGCTGCCGTAACCAGCCCTAAAGCAAACTTCTGAATATTCGGGTACCTACTCTCAGCATCCTTAAGCGCGTGACTCAAATAAAAAACCGGTTTTTGAACCCCATCACTATCTTTAACCAAAACAGCCCCCACTGTCCGATCTGAAGCAGCCAAGTAGAGTTGCAAGGGCTCCTTAGGTTCTGGTTGCGTTAACAATGGTGCAGAAACCAAATACTCTTTAACCTCCTCAAAGGCCTTTGAACATGCTGGAGTCCACTCAAAATCTTTAACTCCTCTTAATGGATCAAAGAACGGAAGTGACCTTTCTACAGATCTGCTAATAAACCTCCGAAGAGCTGTCAATCTACCTGTTAACACCTGTACTTCTCGTTTTATCTTTGGTTCTTTCATATCAATAATAGCCTGAATCTTCTCGGGATTAGCTTGGATTCTTCTCTGACTCACCATATATCCCAAAAACTTTCCAGATCTAACTCCAAAGGTGCACTTGGTTGGATTCAACCTCATATTATTTTTTCGAACCGTATCGAAGCATTCACGTAAACTCTCGATGTGATCGTGATCCCCACTTTTAACTATCATATCATCCACATAACATTCAATATTACGGCCGATTTGTGACTTGAACACCTTGTTAATCATCCTCTGATAAGTAGCTCCGGCATTTATCAGTCCGAAAGGCATCTTAATATAAGCGTACGTCCCATCCGGTGTGATAAAAGCGGTTTTAGCTATGTCCTCCTTCTTCATAGCGATTTGATGATAACCCGAGAATGCATCCAGAAACGACAATAAAGAGTACCCAGCAGTCGCATCTATGAGCTGATCAATTGAGGGAAGAGGATAAAAATCTTTCTTACATGCTTTATTCAAATATGTGTAATCGACGCACATTCTCCACTTGCCATTAGCTTTCTTTACAACCACCACGTTTGCCAACTAGCCGGGATAATCGATTTCTTTCAATAGCTTACCGACCTCTTCTCTTATGACTGCATGTCTTTCTGGTGCAAAATTCCTTTTCTTCTGTCTTATCGGCCTGAACTCAGGATCAACATTTAGTGCATGAATTGATACATCCAAGATGAGACCTGGCATACCCTCGGGTCCCCATGCGAAAATGTCTGAATATTCCTGTAAGACCTGAACCAGCTCGGACTTCACCCCTTCAGGGAGCTCGGTTCCAATAGTAATCAGTTTGGATGAATCCCCTGGTTTAAGCTTTACCTGTTTCGTAGATGATTCGGGCTCTGCAATTATTTTACTCAGATCGTCCCCAAAGTGACCTTAGCCGAGGACTAGTGCTTGCTTCTTATAATACTTGGTGTCTTCTGGATTAGAGATCTGCCCCCACTTACATCGACCACCTCGGTCATCGTCCCTATCTTCATCTCCACCTGACTCTAGCTCTGTCACGGCCCCAAATCTAACAAGCATAGGTCGACCGAGAATAACATTGTAGGGCGTATTCGCATCTACCACATAGAACTTTAAATCATGAACTGAGGTCCGAGGTGGAGTTCCAATCTTCAATTTTAAATAAATTTCACCCAAAATCGGAATCGGGTGATTCCCGAAATCGGTTAACGGTGGCTCTGAGCTGGGTGTCATTACTTCGCCATTCAAGTTTAGCTGATCATAAGCTTTCTTAACCAATATGTTGGCCGAGCTCCCACTGTCTATGAGAACTCTCCAGATCCTGTGATTATGCAGAATATAAGAAAATATAAAAGCATCAGCATGAGGTCGGGTTGTACCTTCGATGTCTTTCTTGGAAAAGTATATGGGCTCGTCCGGATCAGGTCAGTTTCCCTTCTTATCGACCATATGAACTCCCTTAGAGAACCTTCCTCTTGCTGAACTGGAGGTCGGCACCATGAAGCTGCCACCTGAGATAGTTATAATATCTGGATTATTTCCAAGCTGTTTCAGATGTTCCTTTTCTTCTTTATTCCACCTCTTGTCCTTTTCCTGCCTATCCCTTTTTATGAATTGCTTCAAATCACCTCTCTTTATCATCTTTTCGATTATGTATTTGAGCTACTAACACTCTTCCATTGTGTGCCCATAATCTTCACGATAATCACAATATTTGTCCTAATTTCTCTTCCATAGCGGTGTCTGAAGCTTTTCTGGTTTCCTATAATTCCGGTCTATTCTCTTGATCTCATTAAGTATTCGGGACTTAGGCGCATTCAAGGGTGTCATGTTTTTATCCGTGCGACCTCTCCTATCATCGGATTCAGTCTTCTTATAATCATCTCTTTTTTTAGGTGGAGATCGAGTTCTCTTTTTATCAACCTTTGTTGTTTCCCGTCCTAGCGCCTCTTCCTTTCGGGTGATATTCTCTGCCCTGGTGTACATATCGTTCAAGGTGGTTGGTGCGAAATCATAAAAAAACTTTAACAATTTCCGTCTGATATTGGGATCCAGACCCCCATATAGAAATCCCATAGCTTGGCTTTCATGCAGGTCGGTTACGCCCTCATATTCTCGTTTATACCTGACCATATATTGAGACATCGTTTCAACCTGTTTCTGACGACACTTCATCAGAGATGCTGTGAGCTTTCCGGTTCGCCGATTATAGGCATAATGTTCCAAAAACTGCTTTTTTAACTGGTCATAAGAAGTGATCGTCCTTGGTTTTAAAGTACGGTACCAACCTTGAGCTCCATCCTTCAAGTAGACCTCGAACATCTGACACATTGTTATCTCATCGTGTCCAGCATATCTCATACTCCGTTCATATTGAGTTACATGCTCAATCGGATCAGTTCTCCCAAAGTACTTGGACATCTTCGGAATCCCTAGTCCGGGTTTTGGCACATAATCTCGAATAAAATCAATCAGAGGCGACTCGATATAAAAATTTCTGGTATCCGAACCAACTATCGCCCTCTCCATATTTGTCATCCTCTCCTCGATTGCCTCATTCAGCTCGGCATTACGATACTCATCATCAAAATTCGAATTTTTGCGGAGCTCGGTTCTTGAGCTCGGCCGAAACGACTCTCGTTGAGGCTGGTCGGCTATAACTCCTGAGGTCGGCCGAAACGATACACATTGAGGAACCTTTGGACGAGCTGCTTCCCTAGGCAGCCTCTGGTGAGCTCGAACCTGGTCGTCTAATTCTGCCAACTCCCTTTCCAAATGAGCTCTCTCCAGCTCAATCTCTTTTATCTGTTCTGCTAGTGCCTGCATTCGGACCATCCTAGCTTCATCCTCTAATCTTCAAGCCTCTACCTCAGCAGCTTGGATTCGACGTTGCTGAGATCTCTCCCTAGATACTTGTAATGGATTATTCAAATCTATGCCGGTTGGGCCGTGGGCTGGAGCAGGTGTTGGTGATTTGCGAGAATCCCTGGTACGCAAGAATTCTTGTGTTCTTGGTGTGGTGCCAAAATCAGGATTCCTCTGTTCGCCTTGACGATTGCTTTCTGTATTAACATTCGTCGTTCCTAAACCAGGAAGGACTACCGGATTAGAGGTATGGTGAGTGATAGTTACATCGGTCTGGATGGTGGTTCGACTGACTTGATGTGTAGCGGGTGTGAAGAGGGTGAGATCTGTGAAAACTTGAGAGGTGATGGGTGGTGTAGAAAACGGATCTGTATGTCTGCCATTAATGAAGTAAATCAATTCTCCTAAAAATCTCTAAACGGTTCCCACAGACGACGCCAATTGTAGATGGTGTTTTTCGTCCGGAGATTTCACTTCCGACAATCTTACGATCTTCCTTCCGATAATCCTGCAAAAACGAATACGAGGAGATCGTCTCCCCGATTCGCCTCCGGCGTGAGAATCAGTAACTTGAATAACAGGGTAACCGTATAGAGTGCTAAAAGAATAATGAACGCGTAGGAAAAAATACCTGAGTAATTTACCTTATTTATAGGACACACAGTCCTAATTCCACGGGGAGATTTCTCTTATAAATACTAATAAGAGTAGAATTAGAGAATACCTTTAAATATATTATGGGCTTCCCTCATAGCCCAACTAATAAACCAATTAAGATAAAACCAGCCCAATAATTATTCTATAAATAAAATTGGGCCCGGCTGTAAAATCCATTATCAACACTTGTCTTTCCGTTTTCATTTTGATCCTAAAAAAAAAATTAGGAAACATCTTATCGAAAAAATTTAAATTTAATCCGTTTTCTTTTTTTCTTCTAATTTATAAAAATACTTTAAAATACAATATAAAAATTTAAATTCAAAATGAAACACTATCGATGCCAAAAGATAATTGAGAACTACGACGAATTAAAATATACTTTTTTCTTTATATTCAATAAGTAAACATATGAAATTTATTAATGACATACTAAATGCGAATTTTGCTACAGTTTGAGATGTTATATGCTCCTATATGTTATTTTCAGATGTTTTTCAAAAGTGATAATTATTACTTTTATTTAATTAATATATATTAAAATAAAATAAATACATATAAATTAATATAAATCAACAAAATATCTCTTATCTTACAATTTCCCACAAAAAGATAGCAGAGCACGTTATTTCAAATCTTCTTTATAAATTGGCACAAATAGTATGCCTAATCGTAAAGTAAGCTAATTTTAGGATTACAAATTGAAATATAATTTGGGCGGATTTTTTTTATTTTTTGTTGTTTGTTCGTTTATAAAAAAATATTTTTTAGATAATAAAGAATTTTTTATAATTTTAAAAAATATGTATTTATTTTAAATTATAAAATATTTTAAAAAAATATTTTCTAACATTTTTTCTCAAAAAAATCTTTAAAATCTCAAAAATATAAAAATTAAAATCAAAGAAATTATAAATAACTTTTTTAATAAATATACGACAACTAATTTATAAAATCACTTGTAAGGTCAGTAGCGAGATGCATTAACCTAGGCTTGTCAATGGAGCGGGTTTGACCCGACCCGATCCGGAATTTTCGGATCTGGATCGACCTTAAAATAACCCGATCCAAGACCCAATCCATTTAAGCTGACCCGTTTAAAATTGGATCGGATATGGATCCATGCCGACCCGATCCATATAAACCCGATCCGATCCAACTTTATATATAATAATATATAAATTAGCATGCCTATTATAATAATATAATATATTATAATATATAAGTTGGCAGACATAATATCCCGTA
>JAUEJK010055708.1:0-12263 GCA_032274865.1 Eryngium alpinum | reverse complement strand
CCTTATGAAGTGATGAATGGAAGGAAACCAAACATTAAGTTCTTTCATGTGTTTGGATGCAAGTGCTTTGTATTGAGAAACTTTGGAGAAAGGATTGGTAAGTTTGATCCTAAGGCTGATGAAGGAATCTTTCTTGGATATTCCCTATCTTCCAAAGCTTTCAGAGTTTACATTTTCAGACTTCAAATTGTAAATGAATCAATTCATGTTTCATTTGAGGATTCCATTCTTACTGGTCTCTAAGATGATGGATTTCATGAAGAATTAAAATTTGAAAATGACTGTGGGAAGATTCTGATGAATATGGTGATATTGGTGAAGTTCCAGTTATCCAAAATGTTGTTGAAAATCCTGGAGATGCTTCAGTGGAAAATGAAGTTTCAGTGGAAAATGAAACTTCAGTGGAAAATGAAGCATCGGTGGAAAATGGAACTTCAGTGGAAAATAATTCAATGGAAAATTCTCAATTTTCCGGGAGCAATAATCAAGGGGGAGAAAATAATGAAGGTGATAGCAGCAATCAAGGGGGAGCTTCTATCAATTCAAGAAGAGAATCTACTCAAGGAAGGAGTAAATGGTCAAGGGATCATCCCAGAAATCTGATCATTGGAGATCCAAGTTCAAGAGTGCAAACAAGAAGGGCTACTGTGAATGAATGTTTATACTCATGCTTTTTATCACAAATGGAGCCCAAGAAAGTGGAGGATGTTCTTCCAGACTCAGACTGGATCTTTGTAATGCAAGAGGAATTGAACTAGTTTGAAAGAAATGGAGTATGTAAGCTTATTCCTAGGCCAAAAGGAAGAGTAATCATTGGAACAAAATGGGTGTTTAGAAATAAGCTGGATGAGAATGGATTGGTGGTAAGACACAAAGCAAGGCTGGTAGAAAAAGGATATCTTCAAGAGGATTTGATGAAACCTTTGCACCTGTTGCAAGGTTGGAAGCAATAAGGATTTTCTTGGCTTATGCTGCACATTCCAATTTCAAAGTTTTTCAAATGGATGTGAAAAATGCCTTCCTAAATGGTAAATTGGAAGATGAAGTTTTTTTCAGCAGCCACCAGGTTTTGAAAATGCAAAGTTGTCAAGTCATGTTTTCAAATTGGATAAGGCATTGTATGGATTGAAACAAGCTCCTAGAGCTTGGTATGATACTTTGGCCAAGTTCTTGATTGAAAACAAGTTCACAAGGGGAGTTGTTTATAAGACTTTGTTTCACATAAAGAATCCGGGAACCTTATATTGGTGCAAATCTATGTTGATGACATAATCCTTGGTTCCACTGATGATAAGCTTTGTGAAAAGTTTTCCAAATTCATGCAAAGTAAGTTTGAAATGAGTATGATGGGTGAGTTATCCTACTTTCTAGGATTGCAGATTAAACAGTCTTCAAGTAGGATTTTCATTCATCAAGGAAAATATGCAAAGGAGTTGTTAAAGAAGTTTGATATGGTGGACTGCAAGATTGCCAAAACTTCTATGTCAACTGCTATGAAGATTGATCTTAACCGGGATGGAAATGATGTAGACCATAAGGAGTATAGAAGGCTAATTAGCTCTCTCTTATATCTCACTGCAAGCAGGCCAGACATCATGTTTGCAACTTGTTTGTGTGATATCAAGCCAATCCTAAGGAGTCTCATCACATTGCAGCCAAAAGGATTTTGAGATTTGTGAAGGGAACTTTATACTTGCTTTGTGGTATCCAAAGGACACAGGATTTGATTTGGTTGGTTATTCAGATGCAGACTTTGGGGGTTGCAAGATTGACAGAAAAAGCACTACAGGTAGCTGTCAATTTCTAAGTGGAAAGTTTGTATCTTGGTTCAGCAAGAAGCAACATTTTATTTCAACTTCCACCGCTGAAGCAGAATATATTGCTACTGGGAGTTACTGTGCCCAAGTCTTATGGATGGAGAATCAATTGCTTGATTATGGATTCAATCTCAAAGCCATTCCAATTATGTGTGACAATACCAGTGCTATTGCCATTGCTGAGAATCCAGTTCATCATTCCAGAACTAAGCACATTGATATAAGGTACCATTTCAGTAGAGATCATGTGTTAAATGGTAACATATAATTACATTTTGTTCCCACTAATGAACAAATTGCAGAACCAAGCCTCTAGATGAAGCTACATTTACCAAGTTAGTTGGAGAGTAGGGTATGATCAATTTGAGTTCTTAATTTCCAAGTTTATCAAAGTTGATTGTATGAAATTTCACTTGCTTAATGATTTCCACTGATGTTATGGTTAGAAATGAATGAAAACAATATCTCTTGAAGTTTTAAATTTAGTATTGTTTTGAATTCTAGCTACAAAGTATTGTTTAGAAATTCCAAATATAGAATGGGATAATACTGTTTTCCCCTGATCTTTTGAATCAGTGGAAAATAGTAATTATCCTTGTTTGTAAATAAAATTCATTATGTATTTGAAATTTATAAATTTAAGTGTTAAAAATTAACTTAGAAGTCTAATAATTCCAAGTTATCGTATACATGATAAAATCATTCAGTATTGGATAACTTGAGAGTTATTTTTGATCTAGTCAGTTTTTCCACCGATTTAGGTATAATTTATCCCCAGATAAATTATCCCAGGATGTGGTTAAACATCAGGGGATCGTTATCTAAAAGGGTAAAAATATACTTAACAGCCAAAAATCACTTAACGGTTCAGATTTAAACTTCAGGGGATTATATATTGAATTTCATTTCATTTTTCCCCTTACGCTAATCTCTGAGAACTATTTCCCAAATTTTCAACTGCAAAACCTAGTTTTCTCAAAGATTTTTTCAGTAATCAATGGCGCCTAAGGAAATCCAGAAGATTGATGGTGTTTTCTTCGTCTCTACCAACAATTTTGTTGGTTATTTTAATTTGAGCAAGGTCGACAAGTGCTTCCACCCAATCAGGGGGGGGGGGGATTTATGTAGGGGCACGGGCCCCCCCTAAAAAATTCAAAAAAATTTACCGAGAAGATGATTTTTTTAAATATATTATATTTTTTAAGTTACATAAAAACTAAAGATCTATTTTGATTTTTTTTAAAATTAAGGGTATTTTTTAAAAAAAGTCAAAGTTAAATGGCTATTTTGTAAAATGTATAAAGTTATAGGCATGAAACTGTAATTTGTCAAATATTAACGAAACAGCCCGCTATTCCACTGTATCACATCGGTAGAAAACAAAAAAAAAATGGGGAAGAGAAGAAAGAAGAAAAATGTGAAAAAGAAAGAGTTTACAAGATCTTAAATTCATCTTTAAATAACATTCATCATCAACTAAGGATTCATCATCTTTAAACCAAGAAATATTTGTATGTGGTTCGTGGAAGATCACGACGCGGAGTACAAGAATTTACAAACCTTCATCACTTTCGGAATAGTTTATAATATTTTCTTATAAGCAAGGGCTGAGATTATTCACTGATAATATTTTCTTATAAGCAAGGGCTGAGATTATTCACTGATATAGTGAAATATTCTCAAGTCAAGACTCCATATGAGCCTCCCTACCGTATGGCTCTAGTGACTTCCAATCCCATTCCTACTCCTTCTAATTATTTGCATTCTGCATCCATGGATAATAGTCCTGCCCACTCAAATGCTTCCATTGATGCACCACTCATTTCTTTACTAAAGTCTAAAGCCAAGCCTCTTGCTCTCACTAAGACAAGAGGTACCAAAAGACCAATAGAAGAAGTAATTGACACCATATTATCTGAAGGTGGTGAGGAAGTGGAGAGTTTGCCAAGGAGAAATAAGGGAAAGAAGATGAAGGGGAAGGTAAAAGAGGGAAACCTTAAACCAACCACTGATAAACCCTCCCAAAAGGGTTTAGTAAGTAAAAAGGCTAAAAACAAATCCCTAACCATATGTTCCCAACAAGGTATGGTTATTGAAAATAGTCCTACAGCCCGGACACAGCTGAGTGAGGACACACATACACATGCCAAGGATCCATTGGAAACTCCATCAATGGATCCCAAGAGTATAGCTTTAGGTGATGCACAAGTGAGGTTGCATACTATAGTTATTGATGAGTCACCTCCATAGTATTCTGTGATTCAGCCCCACTCATCCACTGATTCTCCAATTCCTCCCTTTAATGTTCAAACACTTTCTTCAGATGTAATGGAGCAAACACTAGGCCCATTCACATCAAATCCTCAGATTTCTTTATCCACTGAGGAGCCAATAGAAAATGAAACAATGGTTATAGATCCTTTAAATTTCATGACAACTTCTCCTTCTAGAGATCAAACCATTGTGGATCCCACTAAGAAACAGACCACGAAAATTCCTCATCCTTTGGAGGACATTTCTCATGTGTTAGGGGAAAAGAGTGTCAGTCTAAACATAATAACCTCCCAAAGCACTTCTCTTTTGCCTCTGGGACATATTGCACTTGGTCCTGTTTCTCCCACAGACCTGCCTGTGGTAGATGCATTGATGGGACTAGCTCATCAAGCGCCACCCTCACCTCATAGGAGCCCTATTAGATCAACAATTAGTGAGGTTGAGAAAAAAACCAAAGGGAGAGAAGCATGATCAAACCCTGGAGATGATCATGGCAAAAAAAAAAGTGTGTATGAGAAAGAGCTTAGAAGCTCTAGTGTGCTTGGGAAGAGTCAAACCTTAGAAGGTTAAGAAAAAGTGAGAAGAGTGAGTATGGATGAGATCTATAAAGAAAATATGAGTATGGTTGGGGATGCTCAAGAAAATGTCCTCAATATTGCCTTGAAAATTCAACAAGAATTCCCCCTGAAGCTACTTCAAGTTCCGCTGACAAGGGACTTCAGGGGAAAATTTCTTCTAAGTGTTCAATGGTTGAGTTTATTTCTCAATTGCATGATGAGGAGTCAAGTATGCCTGATGAAGATACAGTTTTTAACAGGAGTGTAGATAGTTTTGATTCAGAAGATCCAAAGAAAAATTTTCCATTCTACTACACTTAGTGTTATCAGCCAACAAATCTTGTTACTCTCAGCAAGGAGTTAAGGAGAGAGATTAAGAAGACATATGATCAAGGAGTTGCTAAGGTCTTAAGGTCTCAATACATGACTATATCTAGAATGGATGTGGAGATGAAAAAGCTTAAGCATTCTATGGAGGAAAAGCTAAAGACAGTGGAAACTCATGTCACATCTATTGTTGATAAGAAAATAAGTATCAATATTCTTAAAGCTGCAGAGAAGGCTGAGAAATCTTCATCTACACTTGATGCCAAGATCCAGAAGTTGGAAAAGAATAATGAGGCCATATCTGAATATCTGAATATCTAAATACCATTCTTTCTCTCTTGAAGGTTGGTGTTGATGCCAAAAAGGGGGAGAGAACTGGTACTTTATCTATTGCTCCATTGGCTACCATTGCTCCTCTTGTAAGAACTCAGTCTGCTCCCTTGCCACCAACAACAGAAGTTCCAAATGCAGTGTTTACACACTTTGCAGGAGTCACCAAGGTTGAGGGAGATAGAGCTTCCAACTCAGGTTCAAGGGAAGTCTCTAGAGTTGCTTCTCCAGCTCAGATTGAGTATACAGTTGAAGGAAAAGGTGTGAATAATGAAACTGCTTTAGTTCTGAGAGATCAAGGGGAAATTGTTGAAAGGGAGAGAATAACTGGAGCTGAAATTGTCAGTGGAAATTTTGATTACACAAAGCTTACTAAGCAAGAGCAAGAGATGGTAGATGACTTCATTCTGATGCAGAATATGACAACTGAGCAGAAAGAAGAATATAGTTTGAAGAAAAGCGAAGATTTAATTGCAAAACTGGCTGAAGATTATGGCTTAGTAAAGAAGAAGGGTGGATGAAAAGGAAGAAGAGGAAAGAAGGATGATCCTCAAGCTGTGATTCAAGCTTCTCTAAAAACTCAGGATAATATCCTTGAAGAGATTGAGACTGAGAAGAAAGAAGTAAAAGTAGTGGAAGAGAAAGTAGGGGATCAGGAAGGAGCAGGGGATAAGGGAAAGAAAAAACAAACATTAGTGGAAAAACCCAAGGTAGTGGAAAAATCTATTTCTAAGAAAGAAATTGAAAAGAAAAAGTCTTATAGGATATCAATTAAAGATTCTTGCAAATCTCCAATGAAGCCTTCAAGTCCTCCTCCTCCTTGCAGTGGTGCTCAAGGTCAAAAAGCTCTTCAACCATTGCCAGCTTTGGAATCTGCAAAGTCTACTTCTGCAAGCAATGAGTCAAAGGATGGTCCTGAAGTAATCCTTCATGGTGCTATAAGTTACAAGTACAGGCCAAGTTACAAGCATGGGAGAAAGCTCTACAAGGAATTTCCTCCCACATTTGCCATAAATGTGCTTCCAAGTAGTGAACCAAGCGGAAATCCAAAGCTTTCCTTAGCCAAACAAATCATGATCAAGTCAAGAGTTTTTGAGCAATACTTGAATAGGATAGTTGAGATTCAAGTATTGGTGAAGAGCAGAAAACAGGAGGAAATAAGCATAAGGTTTTCAAGAAGGCAAGAGAAGAATATGGTTATAACTTGGGATTTCTTTAGCTGTATGAATGGGCTGCAGCTAAACAGCATCAAACATAAGATCTCTAAGTCTTCTTTGGACAGAAGTTTGTATGGAAGAGTTGAGCATCTTCAAAGAGTTATCAATGATGCAGTGGGAAAATTTCATACTCATGGAGAGCCTCTGAAATTCTTTTATATTGATGAAGAAGGTTAAGAGCAGAAAGTGTCCTTCAGAGAAATTGAATGGTTGCCTCTACCAGAACTTGAATATATCTTAGAGCAGATCAAGGACCATAAAAATGAGCAAGTTCTCAGGGTCAGAGATTTTATTGCTCAAGAACTTATCAAAAGGGAAACTGCTCAGAGGATAAATCCTCCAGCTATGTATTTTGAAACTTGCCAATATCCCTCTCTCGTTGCAATGTTTCTAAAATACAATCTTAATCTTAATGGAGTGGATTATTATGAGAATGGTATGGTTCATAGTGTCTCTTGGCAGCAAATGGTGATGTTCCCAGAAAAGATGGAAATAGTCTACAAAGAAATCAAAAATGCTAAAGGAGTCACTCTTAAGACCATCAAGTCACAATTGAAAGACAATTCCAAATGAGAGCTGAAGGTAAAGAAATGGAAACTTTTGGAATAGAGGTTGGTGGTTTTGATGAGCATGTGGGATTTGGATATGACAGTAGAGAAGACTATGGAACTGGAGTCAAGGATTTTGTTTTAGTTGGCAAAGTTGATCCTCTAGCTGAGTATTCCAAGCTCACGAGATCTAAGTGATAATACACTTTTCTCATTGACTGTAAGTTCTCTTGTAATTACATCTCTTCTAAAAAAATTATTTACTTTTATTGGTTTTGACATCATCATCAGCAATCAAACCTGAAATTATGATTATCAAATTGATAATTCATAAATAGGGGGAGATTGTTAGGTATTGCCATTGCTTATCTACAAATGATGATGATATCAAAATAGTTAGGAGAATAAGTGCTAATACTTGTATAGAATTTACACAGCACATTTAATAATGACCTGGTAATCTCAATAGTTACCAATGTTAAGTTGTAATGATTAGATGTTAGAATATCAGTTTTGAAAGCTAAATCCAGCTACAAGTAAAGCCATCAGGGTATAAAAGTGTTGGAAAGCTCAAAGGAAGTCAAGCTAATACTGGCAGGGGAAGATCCAAGAGTAAGTGGAAATTCCTAGTCAGGGGAAGTTGTCATCCGGGGATAATCAAGAAGCAGTAGAAGTTAACTTCAGGGGAAATCAAACCTCAGGGGATAAGCTTAACTGAATTCCAGGTGGCAAATTCCAGCTTGGACAAGAAGCCAAAAGTTGTTGCTAGGATACAACTTTGTGGCGAAAACAAAGTGGACCAGAAAGAAAGGCATATGGTGAGATTTTGCAGAATAAGGAAATGAAATTGTTGCTGTCTCCTAATCCAATCATGTGGTCCTTACTAACAGCCAAAAGTGGGAGACGAGAGCATGCAATGCACATGGCAGGGGATAGTCATCAACATTCTTTCCTGGTACATATATTGCCTTGTATTTTTCTTTTTTACTAAATTTTTGGAAAGAGAGAAGCTATGTACTTCTGTGAGGATTATTCAGAGAGATTTATGTAGCTTTCTAAAAACAATTTGTAGATGAGATAGTTATTTCAGATTGTAGCCAAAGTAAAGCTTTTCATAGCTTTATTTTGGAACCCAGAAAATCTTCAAAGTTTAATGAGAATTAATCTTTGATAAATTTGTGGTGTTTTGTTCTTACGGTTCTTTATTGCTTCATTGTTCTTCAGTTTTATTTTATTAAGTTTTAAATCATAAAAAGTTGTATAGATTTGTGACCGCCCTCTACAAATCTAAATTGCAGAATAATTATTTACAACAGACTTGAGGGCTACTGAATTGAGGGCTCAGATATCGGCTACTTCAGCCCAATCTGAGAAACTTCTTCAGGAAAATTGGGACTAGGAAGAGGTAGGGAACCGACTCCGACGTGAGGCAGGGGTTCATCGTACTCAGGTCATCGGGGACTTGCTTTCCTCGGACGAGTATAGGCAGAGGAAGCTGGCTACAACAACTAGGATGCCGCCGCGGGAGTTCAACGGGTTTTGGGATGCTATTGTGGACTCTCTTCACGAGCAACTTTCATCAGTCGATCTTTCATCCTTGAGTTACCCGGTGGAGAGAGGCGACGCTCCTTTGGACACTGATGTGGAGGCTCCCTAGATTTAGTTCTTACCATGTATTTCTTTTTAACTTGTACGCAAAGTTTGTATAATAAAATCACTTTCCATAAATCTTATTGTCCAAAGTTATGAAATCCAAATAGTTTCTCTTATTGATACGAATACTCCACAATATAATATTCTCCTAACACTGATACTTAAATTTCCAATACTATATGGTCAACATGACCCTCTTCTACTAAAACTTAATAAAAACCGATAAAAAGAACCTATGCACTTCCTATGTGCGCTTCACATCCCTCTTTTTTGGATATGAACAAATCATCACTTGAGCACCATATGTAGTCTCCAAAAGCCTCCACGAACCTCCGCTTCATCTTCCGATAACAGCATACACCTTCCTCAGGTAGCTTCTCATACCATCGATAGGCCCACTTCTCCAAAGTTAATCGAAGTATCTTGCATTTAAGATCCTCAGATATTTCTTATCCTAATCTTTGAGATAACTCCTGCAAGTGAAGTATCGGATCGCTCATTCCATCATAGTAAGGCAAACGGCTGGTATCAAAACCTTTAGGCAACTCCATAGCTTGAATCCTCTTGGTAAATGGACTACATAGCTCCTTGGTCCCTTCTATGGATCATCGAGTCCAAGATGCTCTCATCCTTGGAAACTCTTTGTCTCTGTCATGGAAAGGTTGTACTCCTCTTCCTAGATCGTTTGAAGCATACCCCTGGATCTCCTTTGTTCCATCCAACGTGGGAAAACTCACCGTGGCATTCACCTGAGAAACTCTGACCTCGAATTCTCGTAACATCGGTCTTCCTAGTAGAGCAGTGTAAGCCGACCGCGTCTTCACAACAATGAAAGTCAATATCCGGGTAACCTGATAAGGGGATACCCCCAAAGTAACAGCTAAAGTAATACTTCCTTATATCCAAACTTCTTTATTGGTCGAACCAAAGATGGCCCCATTATGTTCACATAGATGTATGTCCAGTTATTCTAATCGATGAAAAGTATCATAGAACAGAACATTTACCGCTTTTCCTTCATCCATGAAGACTCTTTCTAACATCATATTAGCTATCTGAATATCAATCTCCCAAGGTTCTCCCATTCGTGGTATAGTCCTTCGGTCTTCTAGCCTTTGAGAATCTCTTTCTTGACGATCATCCAGGCACAACACTTGCCCCCCAGTGACTCCACTCCTGATTGCTTTTACTGAACATGCTCTCCCTATCTTCTGATCTCCTGGATGAATGTTTACTCCATTCTTCATTGGAAACTTTACCTTCAGATGATAAGTGGAAGCTACTGCTTTGAACTGATGTAAGGCTACTCTTCCCAACATAGCATTATAAGCGGATGGGGCTTTCACTACCATAAAATTCACCATCTTCACTGCTTAAGTAGGGCCTTGTCCTAAAGTGACGGGAAGTTTTATGGTTGCTTCAATAGGGACCTCCAATCCGTTGAACCCAAAAATAGAAACAGCTGACGGGGTTAGTTGGCTGTCTCAGTAACCCATCTTCAAAAAGACTCTGTGAAAAAGAACATCTACAGATGCCCCAATATCTACCAATACCTTCATAACCGGAGTATTGCCTATAATATGCATGATAACTAGAGGATCCTCATGGGGATACTGAATCCCTTCCATATCCTTATCGTCAAAAGAAATCACATGCTCAATGCGGGCTCTCTTGCTTGGCTCTCCAATATTCATGACTTCTCTGATGTAAGCCTTTTGTGATCGATGACTGGTTCCGTACACGCTAGATCCTCCTTCTATGACCATAATAGGTGGCCCACGAGCTTGGCCTCCTCCTTGTGGATTAGAACCTCGATCCTTGGACTCTCCACCAAATGTGTCCTTCTTCACGAACCTTCCCAAGCGTCCCTTTTTATTATGAACTCAATCTCATCCTTGAGATTGCGAGAGTCCTTCGTATCATGACCATAATCCTTGGGGAACCGGCAGTAATAATTCTTATTCTTTCTGGCTGGATCCAACTTAATTTATGGTGGCCACTTAACAAATGGCTCATTCTCAAGTATTTGACTCCGAGTAGCATTCAACGGAGAGTAGGTCGTCCTTCTCTTTTCAAGCCTCTTAGACGGTACCTCCATTCTGGACTTCTTCTGATCCTTCTAATGGCTTTCCGATTCTTTACGCTTCTTCCCATCGTCCTGGTTAACTATCTTCTTCAATATCTCCTCGGCCGAGATGTATTTACCAGCTCAATCTTGTAATTCTTGCATGTTGGATGGCTTACTATTAGCCAATGAAATCTAGAAAGCTTCGTTGGTGGCGCCTCGCTGCATGGCTACCATAGCTACAGACTGATTCAAATCTGCCACCTTCACTGCCTGGCTAGTAAACTGATCAATATATTCCCTTAAAGTTTCATTGGGGCCTTGGATTATGTTCATTAAGGACTCTGAGCTCCTAGCGTGTGTCTTCCCACTGATGAATTGACTGGTGAACTTCTGTGCAAGGTCAGAGAAAGATACAACCGACCTTGGCGGTAGACTTCCATACCATCTCTGCGCATCCTCCTCTAGGGTGGCTGGAAAGGTCCGACACCTAGCGGCATCGTTGACATGTTGTAACAACAAAGAATCATTAAAGGAGCAAACGTGAGCATTGGGATCTCCTTTCCTGATGTACTTCTTAATTGCTGGGATCTTCACCTTGGACGGGATCTTGGCCTTCATGATCTCATCAATAAACGGGGGATCAGGATTAACAGAATCCTTATTACCGCTCTCCGGGGTAGGTTCTCCTGTCTTCTGCACCTTGGAAGTGGCCATATTCTTGGACTTCTCCTTGTTTTTGTTCTGGTTCGCCATCTTCTCATTTTCTACAAACTCCTTCATCATCTGAGCAATTAACGTCCTCATACCTGCTTCTGTTAGAGGTTTATCACCTTGATCTCCTTGCCCCCCCCGGTCTGAGGGTTCATCTTTTCTCCTCCCACGGCCGTGTCTGCCCTATCTTTCTTTCCCTCCTCTTCCCGTTCCTTATCAAGAGCTTCTAGGTCAGCCAACAGCTGTAACCTCTTCGCGTCTCGTTCCTTCTTCTTCTTCTCCAATTCTTCTAGAGTTGGGTTATTTGTCCCTATAGGGTTCTCCTGCACGTCATCGCTGTCGGTCCGGGCACTAGAATGGGTATGCTGAGGCGGATCATGAGGTGGATCGGAGAATGGTGTTGGAGCACCCTTAATTGTAGGACCGTGGGTGATAATGTCGTCGTTACCACCAGCCATGGATTTCTGACTTTTCTGTATCGGTTTCCACAGACGGCGCCAAATGTTACGGATCAAAATAAGACTCTAAAATAAAACGTACCTGACTATATGAAGGTCTGAAACTGATCCCATTAAGTTCCTCAATCAACCGTCGGACAGCCTGCAAAAACCGGTGGGGGGTGGTCCCACCGGAGGTTCTTGAGTGCAAGAATAAGTAATCTGAATAAACTCCTGTATTCACTGAGTTGGAGCTAAAATTGCGTACCTGATTATGAAGAATAATCCCCTTTATATAGGCGTAGACTAGGGTTTTAGATTTCT
>JAUEJK010055604.1:0-12268 GCA_032274865.1 Eryngium alpinum | reverse complement strand
TTATTCTATAATGTGTTCTTTATCTATCTATACATGTATGAACACTTATTAAATGAAAACAGTTAAGACATCATCATCATCAGTTATAAACAATTAATCCTAACAATTTCGAATTCTAAACAGAAGCACTGTCATATACTTCCAAGATCTACTTTCTGTCAAAAGCTTATTAGGTGAAAATGACAGTTGACCTTCAAGTTAGCTTGGAGACAAAGATACAACATTGAAACCTATTATGTTTCAAGGACTGGAGTTAGAAGACAAAATTAAATCAGATATGGTCCATAACAAAATTAAGTTTGCAGATTTAAGAGTATGAAAAGTGTTCCACTGGGAGTTTCCTGATTTGGAAGTGGATAGATTTAGTCAACTTTGTTATCTTAGCCAGTTTTAGAAATGTAATAGTATTTGTATTGTTTCCGGTTTTCATTTGTAAGTTATCTTTTATATTCTTCAGTGAGCTAGAGATAAATACTTGTAACTGAAAGTGTAAAACTTCGAAGCACCATTAATTTGGTGAAGTTCTTTGCTGCCTTAAGAAAAGGAAAAATCTTCAATAATATTTAACCAATATTGTTGATAAGTCTTCTGAGTCTCCTTGCAAATGTTCTTATTTTATTTTCTTGTTTTCTGTTTAAAGTTTTCCATATACAGTTTTGAATTCAAAAAGAAAAATTCATTAGATTGTATCAAAACCCCCTTCTACAATTTAAAGACATTGTTTCATAAATAACAGACTCCACACTCTTACCTAAAAGTGTATTTGTGTTTGAAGTGTTATGCAAACCTTAAGGAATGAATTAGTGAATATGATTTATACCCTGATCGTATTGTATATACTTTTCAAGTGTTAAGAATGAAACAGTATCTTCTAAGATTGTAGAAGGGGGGTTGAATACAATCTTACAGCTTTTTGGAATTTTAAAACTTCTTTTGGAAATCTTTCAAGATGGAAACTTAACATGCAAGAGTAACTAGACAATCACATAAAGTAAAGTGAAATGATACACATAAGTTTATCAACAATATTTAGGTAAATATTATTGAAGATTTTCCTTTCTCAAGGCAACATAGTAACCTCACCAAATTAATGGTGCTTCGAAGTTCTACACTCCTAGATACAAGATTTCTCTCAATCTAAGAATGTAAAAGATAACTTACAAATGAAAACATGAAACAGTTCTAATACAACTCATATTCTAAAACT
Organism: Eryngium alpinum; assembly: GCA_032274865.1. Classification (NCBI taxonomy): domain Eukaryota; kingdom Viridiplantae; phylum Streptophyta; class Magnoliopsida; order Apiales; family Apiaceae; genus Eryngium; species Eryngium alpinum. Next base: position 11,061 of record JAUEJK010055604.1, on the reverse strand, counting down.
GGAAACAATAAAGTGAATTTTTGACTATCCACTTCCAAATCTGGAAACTATCACCGGCAGTGGAACGTATAATCAGCTTCCAAATATGCCTTTCTGAACTTGGTGATCTTGAATCTAGATTTTCTTCTTATCATTTTCCTCCAGTCTTTGGAACTCAGCAATTGAATTAATTTGTTTTATCTCCAAATTAACTTTGCAGTCAACCGTCGCTTTCACTTGCAAGCTTTTAGCAGAAAGCAAGTCTTGGAAGTATATGACAGTGCTTCGAGTATAGAATCTGAATTCTATTCACCGTCAACTTCTTCCTTGATCCACTTTCGATATCTATCCATGAATGCTGATTTTGTATGGGCTAACTATCTCCTGCTGATACAAAAGTAAAGTGATTCACTGCCTATACAAGTTTTATTACTATCGGTGGATCGCTTACAAGATATATCTTATCCACTTCCAATACATTTATTCTATACTGTGGCAGTGGATAAAATACTGACAAATTATTTTCTGTATCTATGAATTGTACCACATAGAACTATAATGTTAGTGTTTAATCTACAACATACATCAGGGTTTAAGCATCATCATCATTTATTTATCTAACAATCTCCCCCTATTTATGCTTTGAAGATCAAGGCATAAATCAGGATCTAATGATGATGTCAAAACCCCACAACAAATAAATGAATGACTATCTTTTGAAAAGTAAAATCTTTTGTGAAGTAAAAACTATAAAAATGAAAGACTGTACAGAATTTACAAGTTTATGTTGAAGAGCTTACTGATTATTGGTGTATGTGCCTTCAGCAACAAAAAAGTCTCTAAGACTTAGATCTGTCCATTATCTCCTTAGTCTTTCTTCTTCTATTATATTTTCTTCACTAAGACTATGTCACTCCATTCAGTGAATTCCTCAAGAACTGGAAATTCACCTTCTTTCACAGGCTTAGGAGGAGGATCGTACCAGCTAGTTCCAAGTCTAGCCCTTTTTGGCCATCCTTGAAATTCAATGACTTTATGAGGTGGTCTTCATTCCTCCTGTCTGTTAATACATCGTTGAAGAATCTCCCTAAACATCTTGAATCTGAATGCTTTCAAAGATTTAATGATATTAAACACATCCTCAAATTCTACATTTGTAAGCAATGGAAGATCATCTTCAAGCCTGAAATCAAATTCATGGTGGCAATCACTCTCTTTCTTGACCATACCAAGGTTAAGAGATTATATTTTAACTCTAACACATGCTTCTCAATCCAATCATTCTGAACATGTAGATCCTTCATAGTTCTTTGCAAAAATTCTATGAGTTGTTTGTTGCCTGGATTTGTCTAATTAACTTTCCTTATTATCAGACTTAAATCCTAAAGTCTTCTTCCAACTATCCATCTTATTGTTATTGGCATACCAGATCCATTCTTCATTGTACACCAGATTCTTTGTTCACCAGTAGAGTTAGTTTGAAGAACTATGTTGTGAACATCATTAAGAAAATGTGTAGGAGTGTAATATCATAGGTTCATAGATTTGGTTGTTGGATAACAGTTGATAAAGTTGTAGACATTGATGGCTTTCAGCTGACTGAGACTAAAGTGACTTATGTCTGCATGGTTTGGAACTAGAAGCACTTTGGTTTGTATCTCAATCCTAGAATAAGGATCTATTATGTGAGGGAATGCTTTGGAGACTGGTCTGATTGAGGTTGGGATTATTTCTTTCTCTGGAATTTTATAATTTTCTGGAGTGGAGGTGTGAGGAATTATGGAGGTACCTGTTTAAGATGTAGGAATAATGGTTGTGGATGTTTGTGGTAAAGATGCAATGGCAGTAATTGGTTGTGCTACAGGAACAATAGCAGTAGTTGCTGGAGGTAAAGGTATAGCAACAGGTGGAGGTTGAGCAACTTCACAATAGCAGTGGATGGAGGAATTGTTTGAGGTTTACTAACTTGAGCAATGTGAGTGGTTAGCTATTGAGAGGTGGATAAAAACTGAGGTTGTGGCTCCACAAATTGTTAACTTGGTGCCATAGTCTTTTTCTGCTGAAACTTGCTCTCAATCTTCTTGAGTTCTTCCAATTCATCCATCTTTGCCTTTTCTATTCTCTAATTGTGCCTTGCCCTTCGCTCCCTTAACTTCTGCTTATTTACATTGTTCAAGTGCCTCCATTCTACCATTATCATAGTGTTAAGATCCAAGGAATTATTCTCTTCCATTTGCAGATAGAGATCGAGATTGTCTAGAACAAGCTTTGATTTACCTTCTCTCTTTACTCTCTTCTTCTTTAGTTTTCTTGGATCCTTTCTTTTCTTTCCTCATCCTTTCCATTTCTTCCTGATCCCATTGTCTTTGATTTTCTTCTGCTGCCAACCTGTTTGCTTCAATGATTTTCTGTTGATTTTCCAAGTACTTCTGATTTGCCCTTTTTTCTTCTGCCATAAAACCTCCCACAGCTTGAGCTTCTGAAGTTTTAGCAGTGGAATGGCTAACATCAGCTTTAGTCATTTCTTGATCAACATGCATTGTTTCTTTTGCTTCAGCTTCAGTTATCATAGGTACAACAAATTCAGGTTCAATGCAAGGAGGAGCTTCAGGAACTGAACCATCAGATCTAATGGCAGTGGAAGTGTAAACCACTTTGACGCCATCATTATCTATGAATTTATTAGTTCTGGTTCTAGAATGCATGCCTTTCCACATGGCTATTGGCATTCTTGCATTGGAGGCAACTGCAGGTCTCTTCCCCAAGAATCTTCCTAACCCTTCCACTGTTATGTCCTCATTTTGGGTCTCATGTGTAGAGGACTTGTTACCACCTTCATGGCCAGGACTCCCTTGAGATCCGTCATTGTCTGCATCCTTATAACTCCCACCTTCATTATCACTCCTTATGTCACCTTGTCCGCCAGTTTCAGTGTTACCACTTCCACCTCCAGTGTTGTCATCATCCTTTTGAGGATTGTCATCATTCTTCTCCCCCCTTTTGGCATCATCATTACCAGGGTTCAAAGTAGACAAAAGCTGACTGAGCATGTCTTTGACCTGAGTCATGTCAGTTTGGAGTTTATCAACTTTTTCCTCTAAGGAGACTTGGTTGTTGGCTAGAAGGAATTGGTATTTAAAGACTGCATGGAGTTGGGCATCCAAGAATTTGTGCTGCTCTATGTTATTGAAGCCCTCCATAGTAACTTCTTGAGAAGTTAAAGCATGTTGGAGAATGGTTTCCTTAGCTTGAGCAGCTGAATTTGTAAAACCAGCCTGCATGCATCCTTCTTCTTGAGGATCATATGGAGATGATACAGCAAGAGGAGAATCTGGTGAGTTGTGAGGTGTAGGTAAGGGCTTAGAAGTAGATGGATCAGCAGCGGAAGGGATTGAACTAGTTACTAAGGCATCCACTAATGAGGTAGGTACTAAACCAACAGGTCTGTCCACTGCTGAGGAAGATTTCTCTCTATTATTTTCTTCAGAGATCTCATCTCTGCTCACCATGGTTCTCTAAGGCCATTATTTTTTCTCCTTTTACCAAGCTTTCTAAAGCTTGCCTCTAAGGCTCTCCTTTTGCCTGGTCCTCACTAGGGTTAACCAGCCTCTCAGCACTTGATTCTTTTTGTGCTACAATTTCTTCACTTATTGTTTTCTCACCCTCACCTCTCATAGACCTAGTTGGGCTTCCCGGGGGTGATGGTTTGTGGCTTTCCCCAAGCTCTGCTAGAAATTTGGCCACTGTTTGAGTTGGGGAAGCAGCTGGGCTAGAAGAAGATGCTGCATGAAAGGAATTGTTAGGTGAATACAGAGCAACATCCTCAGCTAGAGGAGATCCCACTTGAGTTGTGGAATCAGGAATGGAAGTGGTTAGAAATTGAGTAGCATCCATTGTTGAAGATGCTGGAGGTGATACCACACTTCCATCCTTAATAGATTGAACTTGGCCAGATGCTAAGATATCCACAAATGAAACAATGTATGTGGATGAGATGGTGTCCACTGCTGAACTAAGTTGGGCAGTGGATAGATCAACTATTACATCGTGAGGATCACTTGGCACAATGTTTTCTGCCATCACTTTATCTTCTACTTGTGTAGGTACATTGAGTGTTGATTCCTCCAAGATAGGTAATGGAGAAGTTTAAAAATGTGGATCTATAATGTCATCCATCATTCCATGTGGAAACCTAGGTGGACTTGTGAGTTGTGGAATATCACTACTGAATGTTGGCATTACTCAGAAGAAGTAAGATGAGCAAGTTCAATTTGAGGATTTTTTTGTGCAATGTGCATTGTGCTCTCTGCGCTTTCGCTCATCTTTTTCAACTTCTTCTTATAGAATATGACTTTTGGTTTTGTGTGAGTGTGTGCAAGTGATGCCTTGGGACTAAGTCTTTGTTCAATATCCATATCTTGGTGGGAAGCAATGGATAGATTTTGTTCTCCCATATTAGAACTAACAACTTGTTGAGAAGTTGCTAGACTGGCTTGGGTTTCCTCACTTTGGGTTTCTTGCCTTGTTTCTCCCTCAGCTCTCTCAGTGATTTGTTCTTCCTCCCCCTCAGATTCAGGCACAAGTCTAAATTTCCTCTTTGTTCCACTTGCCTTCTTTTTGGGAATGGCAGTGGAAGAGGAGATGGTCTGGATTTTCTGGGGACATTTCTCCTAGGTTGTGCTGCTTGGCTAGGGAGAGCTTGGTCTTTGTCCTCTCCCATAGCAGCTTCTACATTTTCTATTGCCTTCATGTGATTAGGCAATACAAACTCCCAAGTATTCTCAATCCTATTGAACACTTCTGTTAATAGTCTTGAGGTTCCTTGACAGTTAGGGACAATATCAGACTATTCTACTTCAAGATTTCCACATAAGTGATTAGCAATAAGCATAAGGAATCTGTGAAAGTAAATGTCTTTACCTCTTGAGGCTTTTTGCCCAAGCGTAGCAGCCATTTCAACAAATAATATTTCTCCAATGTTAATTATAGTATTACTATAAATATTGTAAGCAATTTTAAGAGCTAAAACATGCAGTAAGTCCCATGCACTACATTTGCCAGTAAAGCATTGAGAAATGACAGCAAAGGAATCAGACCATTCATTTCTAATTTGGGTTCTAGTTAGTTTCGAAAACTTGATGGAATCTACATCTTTAAATTGTATTCTCTTAGCATTTTAATCATTTGTTCCTCAGTAGGATCAGGGACAAAGTTTTCATTTGGCAAATCTAGAGCAATGTTTATCAGAGCAGGAAACAAGATTTTTACTTCACCATTAAATGTGAAGGAGATAGTGCTAGGTTCAAGAGTGTTTGGAACAAATTTTACCTGAGCAGAGTCCCAAATTTCTTCAATCACTTTCTTGGACATCACAGGAACGGCATTGAGAGCAAATGAGATATGGCTATGATTGAAGTAGTCAATAAGTTCATGAAAACACGGTTTGCTTTTGATTTGTCGTTGAATATGAGGAAATTTGTCTGCTTAAACTTGTAATCACCATCTACCAGTAAGTCTTTGGTTGGCGCCATTATTGAGTAGGATTTGATTTGAAGAGCAGTAATAATTTTAAAGTAATTTCTAATTTTGCAAATAGTCGCCTGAGATTTTGGTTAGAAGATGATATTTGCAAGTGTAATATAAAAGAGAGGTTTACTTTCTTTTAACTCCCCCCAAATCATTGGACGGTTGAGATTTATATTTTATTCAACTATTGAAAGTGTGAAGCTTATGTGTCACCCAATGATTGGAACAGATGTAATAATAATACTGCAAAAAGGTTAACTGTCAGAATTTGTAAAAGCATTCCACTGCCAATATTAAGTTAGCGGTGGAAATATTATAATTCTAACCATTGGAAGTTACTTGAAAGCGTTCCACTGCTAGTATATTATAGACAGATAAAGTACTCGGTGGTGAATATGTGCAAATAAATTCATAAAAGAAATATTTGTAAGTGTTCCACTTCTAGTATATTATTGGCGGATAAAATACTTGGCAGTGAATAGATACAACTATTTGTTTGACAGTAAACTTTTTTTTATAGTCTTCAGAAAGGAAACTTATTTTGCAAATGTTCAGCTGCTAATATACTATCGGCGGATAAACTTATCTGCGGATAAGATGATTGGCAGAGGATATGTGCAACAAAATTAAAATTTGAGATATATGAATTGTTGATTAAGTTATCTTTTACATGGAACTAGAACCATTTTTAACTTTGATTCCTAAATTTATCCATTGAGGTTTAACTGTGAACAAACTTAAGATTTTGATAGTTTTATTTGAAACAATAATTTATTCAATATATTGAAGTGATTTCTCCATCAATATGAACTGATAAATAATGTTTCAAACTTAACTATTCAAAGTTAGTTATATTAACATTTAACTGTCCTCAACGGTGGTTAGTAAATCTTAATATTTCTAACAAAGTTTAATTCTTTTTGTTAAAAATCAACATTTCAGTTATCTTCAATTCTAACTTTTTTAGTTTATTCCTTTTTAAAACTTTATGAACAGTTAATTAGAGAATAAGAGTATATAAACTTCCAATCACAATATACAAACACTTTTAGGCATGGTAGAATATTTGCTAACCATTTTCTGATAAATATGAGACATTATTCATATGACCAGAATAACACAAACAAAATATATAAGCAAGTGAAAAATCAGTAGAGCACAAAATCATAAAAATAATGCAAAATTTCATTGATTTAATCCAAAGGTACATATTACATTCCATACAATGAAATAGTACAATTTCCTAACACTTGAACATTACATTGAACCCTATCTGTAATTAATTTAAGGAAAATCAAATTAAAAGAAGAATGGGTAAAAAGAGAAAAGAGGAAGATAGATATGCTAAACTATCGAGGAGAGAGAAAAACGTTGTGCTGGCCATGTTCCTCCTAAACAGAGAAGAGCATGTCAGCATATGCAGTTATATTCTTCTCCCCGTCTTTAGTAAAGCTCCCAAATTTCCTGGTATTTCACCAATGAAATGCCTAGATAAATCCAGGGAGGTGCAACCGGATCTAATCGGAGCTCTAATGTAAATCTTCAAAAGAAGAAGATTTATGTTTGGTAAGAAATGAGGAGCACTTAGATTGGATGACAGAAGAAAACCTATATGCTCTTAAATCTTTCCATTCATTTGATATTGTCCTCATTTTAACTCTTACTTTCCAAATACACTTCTTCTCCTTCATATATTTTTTTTATTTGAAAAATGAAGCCAAGAGAAGGGGTTTTTTTTATAGAGAAAAAGTTAGTCGAAGTCAATATAAAATGTAACTGCTGCTATAAATATGACATAGGTTGAATGCAACTTAGTTTCGAAAACTATGCCATTTATTTCGATTAATTCAGTTCATACTTTGACGATTTCACTTACATACGTTTTTACATAATATGCAAGTAATTTAAATAAAATAAAAATTAAAAGAAAAGAAATTGAAATTCCTAAGCATTTATTTTGTGACAAGACTTGACAAGCACTGATGTAGCAAAAAGTATATAGTACAAGCATGTATAAGACCATTGGATTAAAGATTGTATTTTTTAAGCAGAATAATAGCAGACTCTACATCATTCAAAAGAATATACTAGGCATGATGAAGAAACAAACAACACAAAATAAATTGCACAAAGTTAGAACTTCAGAATGTGTGACTTGTCTGTTTTCAAGAATATGAGATTAATTATGATATTGCATTGTACTTATTAACCGTCATTTTGTAAGAACTACGATCTTTGTAATAAAGGGCAGTTTCTTACTTTTGACTTATAAACAAAATGAATCAAAATGATAAAAAGATATTGATATGATTTCTCAACCAATAATAATCATTGTGATAATATCAACCATTAAGAGTACATTAGTTAAGTAAGTAAAATGTAAAATATTTTTAATCTCAGAACTTGTCACTCCAAGGTTTACATTCTTAGTTTACTTACAGATTGTGAAGTTTGCTTCATCATCCACTTCCATGTTTGGAAGAAACTATATTTGGATTTATAGTTTCTCCCCTAAGTTCAAGGCCCAAAAATATAGGGTTCACTTCCACTTCTTTGACAGGAAATAGCTAAGCCCGCCATATTTTCGTTTCACAAACTCAAAAAACAAAAAAAAAACTACTGGCCTTCTCCTCCAACTCAGTGAGCAGGGCTTCCTCACTCATCATAAGTCTAGAGCATCTCCTGACAAGGATCCAACTACTCTAGACATATTTCCCTACAGACATAAAAGCAATTAAGTTGCTATTGGTACCCAATCTGTATTGGGTCCTAGTGCATTTAGAACAGTTCTTGATATTGCATGATTTGGAGAAGTGCTATTGTATAATTCATCTTTGGCTAAGCTAACAACATTCAACTAGTTGATTATGATGGCAGTTGATAATCCTTTATATTTTTTATGCTTGGTTTTTAGTATTGACCTTGATGACTTAATGTGGATGTCTTTCCACTGATGGTTAAAAATTTATCACTATCCACTAATACCTTTTCACTAGAGGTGCTTAAGGCATCATCATTAATTGATAAATCTTCACCCTCAGTGTTGTTTCCACTGTCATCGTGTACATTTTTTATTCACAATGAACTAGAATAGAATTTGTAGAGGGGGTGAATACGAATTCTTCAAACTTTTTGAACTTTTCTGCACTTGAATATATAAACACAAACAAAAAAAACCAAGACAACTACTAAAATTTAAGAAATAACTTGAAAAGTAAATCAACACAGAAGATTATCAAAGTTCAATTTCATTTAAACTTTGAAGGTTTTCTCTGAGATAAGGAAGACTGCTTTCTCAGCTACACAATCTCCACACAATGGAGATTACAAAGCAAGCTACAGAAATCTCTCTAACTCTTTTACAAATTAGAGCTACACTCTTGCTAAGTAATCAAATCTCTCACAACTAAGAGCTACTATTTCTCTCTGTATTTCTCTCAACAATACTCTCAATACGATGCAGAAGTTACCTACACAATGACTATTTATATGAAATACAAGACAGCTGCAAAATCCCTTGATGTTGAGATAACCCCGTATGGTGTGGACCACTTTGACAATAACCTTTTTCACTCATATCTTTCCAGTCCATATTTGTAAAAGAAATCCTTTGCCACGTGTAGTCTGGACCACATGTTGTCCTCCATTATCTGACACTCTAGTAACAGAAAATATGGCTTCCTTTCCAAGGAAAAAGACAAGGCATGCTTTTTATAACTGTACCTTTAATCTACCGAAGCTTGGATGCTTTATCCCCGTATGAAGCTTTAACCCCTGAAGTTTATACCCGTCCAAGGATAAAATCATACTATCCTGGTATGACTTTGAACATGTTTATCTTTAACCCCTGAAGTACACTAGGGCTTCCACCATGTAGACTTGACATCAGAGAGCTCAAATCTAGTTATTCTAAGCATTCTAATTACAACTTGACACTTGTATACTATTGAGTTACAATGTCCTTATTCTATGAGTTCAAGTAAACTATACAGTTAAGAACTCTTATTTAGAATGCATCTTAGGACATCATCATCTACACATGAAGCATACAAACCTAACAACAATGGAATCAAAAGATAAATGATTGCTGCTACCACATTTCCAACAGGTTTTTCTTTTATTGCCAGAGTTTGATTTCCCTTTGTCCTTTCCATGTTTGCTATTTCTTTTCATTTTTCTGATTTCATCAGTGGATAAGTTATACTCTTGAGAGATAGAATTTAAGATGTTGATGCTTCTTGGTGAGTTGCATTCAGCTCCAAACTCTTCGAGGGTAGGATCAGAATCAGAATAAATGGCTTTCCTTTCATGATCAATATTATCAATGTTAATCCAAGGATTTCATTGATATCTAAAGTGTCATTTGATTTTGTAAAAATAGCATCCAATAATTCTGATCCATTATAGAATTCATCAAGTCTCTGTCTTTTATTTTGATCCTTGATGAATCCTAATCCTGCCTTTTGCTTGAGAACTTGAGAATCAAAGTGAATTTGCATTTTTCTAGCATTGTTAGTCCATCTTCTCTTCATGCAAAGTTCATTATCAGGCCTTTTGGCAGTTATTTCCTCAATTTATTTGGCAAAGTCTAATTTGCATCTTGTCCTTATCATATCATCTTTAACATTTTCAAAAATTTTGAGTTCAGTTTCAAGAAAAGTGTTTCTTGCATTTAGCATTTCATTTGTCTTTTCTAATCTTTCATTTGTCAAGGTGATTCTTGATAAGGATGCATATAAACTGACAACTTCACTAACAAGTTCATCATGTGTTTTATTTTTGTGCACATTGTATCTATCAGTAGATAGTAAGGGAAATACCTGACTTGAGTTTGTTACCATCAGTCCAATATTTCTGTATTAATGCTCATCACCTTCATCATCCTCAGCCCAATCTTTACCTTCAGCAACATAAGCCTTTCTTGAACCTTTTTGAGTTTTCTTTAATAGATTATTGTATTTCATTCTCAACTCTACAAGTTCTGAGGATCCACTGCTAGCCTTTCCGCTTCCAGTTCCACCAGCACCTGGTCTTGAAGAATTCTGTTTTCTACGCTGGGAAGAGTAATGACCAATTTCATTACAGTTATAGCATGTGACTGTAGACTGAGCATTTTATCCTAACTGCCCACTTGGGTTTCTCCATGTATTGGCAGTGGATCTTCCTCTTCCTCTTCTGGACTTGAAATTGGAAAACCTTCTTGCAACAAAGGCAATGGTCTCCTCTTGGATCTTGTTTATATCATCACTGAGATAAAGATCTGCATCAGCTTCTGGATTACCTTCATCAACCAACTCTTCGTCCTCAATATCCTCATTCTCATGTCTATCCACTGCTACTTCTTCTTGAAAAATTTCTTTGCCTTTTGCAGGTAAACTCTAGAGACTTGGATTTTCCATTTCTTCTTTCATTTCTCTAATTAACTCTCAACTCATAGGTATGAAGACTGCCAAATAACTCATCAAGGGTTAGAGTTTTCAGATCTTTGGCTTCTTCAATAGCTATGGTTTTACGATCCCAAGCTCGAGGAAAAGCTCTCATGAACTTGGCAATGAC
>JAUEJK010055498.1:0-12272 GCA_032274865.1 Eryngium alpinum | reverse complement strand
CATATGAGTTACCAAGCCATATGGCACAAGTATTATCTTCTCTTAGAACTCTTCCAACCTCCACAACTTCTTCTCTTCAAGCATCTATGTATCAGATCCCTACACAATCTGATTCTACCCTTGATGGACCACTCATTTCACTAAGACAATCCAAAGCCAAACCTGCAGTCTCTCAAAAGACCAAAGGTACAAAAGACCTAGTGGAGTTGTTTCACCATCATTAATTGAGGGTGTTGAGGGAGAGGAGAGTGGCCAAGGGAGACATAAGAGTAAGAAGATAAAAGGAGGACAAGCCAAGAGTGATACACCCAAACCAACCTCTGCTAAAGCTTCCCAACAAGATTTAGTAAGTAAAAAGGGCCAAGACACATCCCTAGCTGCATCTTCTCAACAAGATGTAGCTATTTAACCAAGCTCAAAGCCCAGGGCATACCATAGGAGAGGAAAGGCACATACACAAGCCAAAGCTCCCTTGGAAAAACCATCAGGGGAGCTATAGAGTCAAACACAAAGTGAAGCACAGGTGAGGACACACACAACATCTTCTTTTGATGAATCACCTTCTCATCCTGTGATTCAGCCCCACTCTTCTGAGTCTCCTGTTCCTCCTTTCCAACATTCATCACTTGCTTTAGATGTGATGACTCAAATTTTGGGTCTGATACATCAAATCCTCATCTTTCCACTATCAATTAGGAGCCCAGAAATGATTCAATGACTATAGATCCTTCACATTTCATGTCTACTTCTCCTTCTAGTGATCAAGTCATTGATGATCAACATCTGATAGTAGAGGTATTCCAAGTCATTGATTGGAAATACCAAGTGTGTCAGGGGAGGGTAGAGCCACCTTGCAAATAAATACCTCCCAAAGCTCTATTCCTTTACCTCTGGGACACATGGCACAAAATCTAGCTTTACCAGCTACTAGTGTAGTTGTAGATGCTTTGATTGGACTAGCCAATCAAGCAACCTCCCAAGCCAACAGGAGCCCTATTAGGGAAAACATTACTGGTGAGGGAGAGATAAAACAAAATGAGAGTGGGAGGCAGAGCTCAACCCCTGAGATAGCTCTGGCAAAAAGATCAGCTGAGTGTGAGAAAGCATCTAGTGATGCTAGTAAGCTGGGGGAGAGAATTGTCTTAGACAAAACAAAAGTGAGTTGTGTAAGGGAAGGTGAGACCTTCCAAGAACAAAATAGTGTGGGAGGGGGTTCTGATATTCCACCAACCACACTGGTTGAAGCAACTATAGCCGTGGATAGCTTAGTTGATGCTACAATGGAGAAAATAATGGATATTGTTCAAGAATTCCAAGTCTAGTTCTCCCATGATGAAATAATAGAGCATCAGGGGACTGAACAACATTAGGGGACTTTAGTAGTTCAGGGGACCAGTCAAGATAAGAGCATTGAGGTGGATCAGGGGACTTCTATGGCAGATATAATCTATTCAATTCATAATTTTGAGTGCTGCCAACCCCATCCAAATGCTGCTCATAATAAGTTGCTAGAAGAAATGAGGGATCTTGATCCCAAGAAAGCTTTTCCCTTCAATCATTACAAAAGCTACAGTGGCTCTAAACTTCTGCAATTTATTAAGGAATTGAGGGAACAAATTAAAAGGACAGATGATGTGCACACTGCTACTCTCTTAACTGCTCAATATATGGATGCTATCAACATGGACATAGAGTTGAGGAAAATAAAGCATGAAATGAAAGAGAAGTTAGAGACTGAAAACACATGTCACAGCAATGGCTGATAAGAAAACCAGTAACAATATGTTGAGGGCAGCTTAGAAACCTGAAGAAGTGTCAACTTCCTTAGAGGCAAGGGTGACAAAGCTGGAGCAGGATAATAAAACTCTCTCTGAGAATGTTGCTACAATTCTGTCTATTCTTTTGGCTTATTCTGATGCCAAAAAGGGGGAGAGAGGAACTCAGTTAGAAAGAACTACTTCAGCTCCTCCAATGCTACATATTCCTCCAACAACTCAGGTACCAGAAGCTGTAATTAAACATTTTGCTGGGATCACTACTATGGATGCAGAGAAAGCTTCACATTCAGGTTCTAGAGAGGTGTCAAGAGTAACCTCTCCTGCTCCAAGTGATACCCAAGGCTTAGAAATTGTTGTTAGGGAACTAGAGCGTATGCCATTATCAACAGAAGTCCCAGAAAGTAAGGCACTTGTAATAGCAAGTGATGTGCCAACCTCCAAGCTCAGTGCAACAGATATTGCTAGTGGTAATTATGATATTGAAAAGCTGACTGAGGCTGACAAATTGGAGATACAGGAGTTCTATGAGATGTCAAGGATGACTCCTAAGGAAAAGGAAGAGTATAGCTTGAAGAAAAGCAAGGATCTAATTGCTCAGTACATTGCTAAAGATGGATTGGTGGATTCTCCTAAGCCTAAGGGAAGAGGGAGAGGCAAGAAAGGTATGAAGAAAGAAAAAGCTGGTTATACAGATTCAAATATGGTGATTGCAGCTTCTTTGAAGTTCCAAGATCAAATTATGAAAGATTGTGAAGAAGAAAGGAAGGAAGTTGCATCAGGGGAGGAAGTGTCAGGGGATAAAGGTGAAGGAAAGAAGAAGACTGCATCGGGGGAGAAGCAAATTTCTGAAAAAGAGTTATCCACGAAGAAATCTAGTGGAATCTCTATCAAAGAACACTGCAAACCTAGTCATAAACCAAAAATGATCCTCCTCCTCCTCCTTCTTCAGGTGCAAGTAATCCTAAACCCATAGAATCAACAACTTCAAATATAACTTCTACCAATCAAACCTCCAAACCTCAACCTCAATCTCAACCACCATCCAAACAGCAACCTCCTAAGTCTTCAGCTAGCTCTAACCTTGGAAACACTGTCCACTATACCTATAAGCAAAAATTTCATTGGGGCAAAAAGATTTACAAGGAAGTACCTCCAACTTCTGCCATCAATGTTCTACCTTCTTCAGAGCCAAAGACAAGACCAAGAATGAATCTTGCAAAGATAGTCATGTTAAGGATTCAAGAATTCTTGCAATATGTTGAAAAGATCTTTGTAATCCAAGTGATGATCAATAACAAGAAACAAGAAGAAATCTTTGTTAAGTTTCTCAATAGAAATGAGCAGCCAAGGACAATCACTTGGGATTTCTTCAATTGTATAGATGGTTGGCAACTCAATTGTATTAAGAAGAAGATTTCCACTTTAAAGCTGGGCCAAGTCCTATACAAGAGAGTGGAGCAACTGGAAAGGGAAATAAATGATAAGGTGGGAGTTTTCCATGCTCAGGGATATCGTCCAAAGTTCTTTTATAGAGATGAATTTGGAGTTGAGCAGAAAGTTGACATGAATGAGATTGAATATCTTTATATTCTTGAGCTTGAATTCATTTTGGAGGAAATAAAGGATCACAGAAATGAAGTGGTGTTGGCAGTAAGAGAACATGTTGCTAGGTTGCTAATCAAGAGAGAAGGTCCAGCTCAAGGAATCAATCCAACTGAAGCATACCTCAAGACTTGCTGCTATCCATCTCTAGTTGCTATGTTTCCTAAGTACAATCCAGATTTGAGTGGAGTGGATTAGTTTCAAAATGGCCAAGTTCATAGTGTCTCCTGGCAGCAAATGATCATGTATCCAGAGAAGATGGAGAAAGTTTATCATGAGATCAAGAATGCTGAATGAGTCACTTTGAAGACTATCAAATCTCAAATTGAAAGGCAACTTCAAAGAAAAGCCGAGGGCAAGGAGATGGAAACCTTTGGGATAGAAGTAAGTGGCTTTGATGATCACCTAGGAGTTGGCTACAATAACAGAGAGGACTACATTTCTGTTATACATTTCTGAATTATCAATCCACTCTCTGAATTCTCTAACCTCATGAGATCTAAGTGATAATACACTTTTCTTATTACTTGTAAATTCTCTTGTAAATAAATTTCTTTTCAATCCATTTACAGTTCATTTTGTAAATTTTGAATTTTATCTTTTATTCTTCTTTTTGGTTTTGACATCATCATCAGCCATCAAACCTGAATTTATGCATATCACTTTGATAAGACATAAATAGGGGGAGATTGATAGGTATAATGTTTGATTGATGATGATGTATTATAATGAAATGCTCAATACTTGTATAAATTATAAAAGAGCAAATAGATAGAATAAAATTATTTGGTGGAGTAAATCAACTCATCAGGGGAGATACGACCAGGCAACAAATAAAGCCTCAGGGGACAATTCAACTGTCAAGAAAAATTTGGTCTTCAGGGGAGAAACAAAGCTTCAGGGGACATTTTAACCTGTCAGGGGAGAAGCATCCAATCAGGGGAGAATGTACTTCAGGGGAGCCAAGTCCAATATCAGGGGACCAATATCTTCAGGGGACTTTGGAGTTATGCCAGCTGTAGCATCAAGATTTAATCTGATGAAGAAGCCTCAATTTTGTTTGTGATATTGCAGAATTTAGAAGGATTCTGATGGTCCTAAATACATATGTCACTTTGTGCTTAGCCAAATGAGGAAATGAGGGATATGGATTGCAGTCTGTCAATATCAAGTGGTCCACACTAAAAGACAAATTAGCTGGACAAATTGAGCAAGCTGTGCACATGTCAGGGGACTTTTTGTAGCCTCATTTCCTTAGTATAAATAGGCACATTGTATTCAGGAATAAGTGTGATTTTCATTGTTATTATTCTGAGAGAGAGATAGAAGCTTTGTATTCATTTATAGAGAGCTTTGTAGCTATTTCTTGAGTGAGATAGATTGTAGCTAGGAAAGCACTTTTGCTTGTCCTAGAAAATTCTTCAAAGTTGAATGAAAATTAAACTTTGATATTTCTGGTGTTACTTTTAATTTCTGTAACTTGATATTTATGTTCTTCATCTTTTGAGTTTGTTTTTAATTGTTGTTGATAAGAAAAATCCAAAAAGTTGTACATAATTATATTCACCCCCCCCTCCAATTCTGTTTATAGAGACATATTCTTTATAACGGAGGTCGAAGAGAGTGTTTTTATTTAAGATAAATATTTAACTTATTATAAGGATTTTATTTGTTAATATTAAATTTTTTTTAAAAAATTAATTACAATAGTGACAACGACAAAAAAAAAGCTTTACAAAAAAAAAGCTTCATGTGATCTCATGTTCTGCTTTAATAATATAGTATATATATATATATATGCACATGTAAAGAAAAATACTAATTATAAGATGTTAATTGAGAGAAAGACTTCTTATGGATTAGGATTAAGATACTAATTTGTGTTTTAATTAAAATTGTGATATTAATATCAATTATATTAAAAAGATTAATTAATAAAAAATAAAGATAATAAAGAAAAACTCCTTATATGGTTTGAGTTGTTGGGGATGGCTAGGGGTCTTCTGTCCTAGCTCATCGGTTGCTCCCGTCAGGGTAGCCTTGTACTTTTATTTTTTTAATGAAATTGACCGTTACCAAAAAGAAAAAAAAAAGACTTCTTATTTAGAATAGATGATTATTTTATTTAGTTAGGCTCACTATTTGTTTTTAAATATGTGTTATTTATATATTTAAATTTTTATTATAAGTTAAATATAAAATGAGTCTAATGTAATATATAAATCGAAGAGAAACTTTTTATTTAACTAGGACTATGATACTAATTTTTTAATTTAATTATAATTATATTTAAAAATGTTTGAAAACCAAGTGATGATGTATCAAAACACTACACATAGTACTACAATTCTTTATAATGCACTTCTTTATACTTGTAAAGTTTGCAGAATAAATGAGGGTCAAAGTAATGAATGTGAATACAATAAAAATATTGTAGTTCTTTAGGCACCTTACATACATGACTTGATTGCTAAACCTTTAATAATCATTGTACGGGTGGATGTCAACGTTTCAATTTTAACTTTCGTCATACAATTAGGCTTGTCACAAAGAAGTACATATGCAGTGAAAGTCTAGTTTATACTTTCAAGTTGGAATTGCAGTTTCTTACTCAGGGTTAACTATAGACAAAAACTGCAACAAGATAAGAAGCAAAGTTGACTGAAGCAACAAGTACAAAAAAAGGAAAAAAGATGAAACCTCTCTCTAAAATTCTCTCCTCCTTCTCTCTAAACACAAAAACTTAAATACCTAAACACTTAACCACAACCTTCCTTATTCTGATCCTTCTCCTCATTTCCTTTTCTTCCCTTCCTTTCTTCTGTTTCCTTTCTTTCCGCTCCTTCTTTGTTTTAGCTATGGTTTCTCAGGATACAAATGTTGATTCGAATGGCTCCCCCCTTGATGTGGAGGGTTTCAATGCTAGGTATGGAGGTGGCTACATCTCGGATTGTTCTGTGAACTCCACTGCCATGGTCAAAGAACAGGAGGACTTAGAAGCTTACAACTTCTTTGTTCATGGCTCAATGGAAGTTTTAGAGCATGAAGAACCTGCTTTAAACAACCCTACTCTCTCTCCAGTAATGGATTCAGACCAAGAAGAGGGACAAGTTAGTCCTAGGAATGGCAACTTGGAGGGGTTCCAGCACCCTAATCCAGTTCATACTGATGTTTTTGCTACTTCTTAACAGTTGGTGGCTAATGAGAGAGAAAAAGCCATTTCTCTAAGGCTTAAAAATCAAGAGCTTCTAGATTTTATTAAAGCCAATGGACTTTCTCTCTCTGAGTTAAACAACCATTGTCATCCAAACCCTAGAACAGTTGATTCTAATAATTGTTTGGTTGGTCCTTCTAAGGTTTCTCAGTTACATCTCTCAAAGTCTTCATCCTTGGATGGACTTAATGGGGAGGAAATTGAATTGATTTTGGCCTCTTCCAAACCAGGAGGTTCTTCAGAGTTTTGCCCTTCATTTGCTAAGGGTGTTCAAAACCCTAGGGCACAAACTGTTCCGGTAGGGTTTTTTAACTATTCTTCTCAGGGGAAAGCTCCATCAGGCAAGGTTTCTGATCTTAATCCTTCTCCCAAAGCTCCATTGGACCTTCAAGTTCCTTCTAAACCTTCTTTTGGCTCTGCAGAAGGTATTTCTACTTCAGGCAAGTCCAACCCTACACCTAAAACTATTATACCTTTGTCCTCTTCCCCAATTACTATCACCTTTGGTAGTCCTAAAAACTCTGACCCTAAAGCAATCTTTGAGCATGCTTCTTTACCAGTTTCTTTTAAAAAAATCTCCCCTCAAATCTACTATTAAGATCTCTTGGTCAGATGTGGTCAATAAATCTGAAAAAGCTTCCTTTTCTGTTTTATCTTTGTCCTTTCTTCCTACTGTTATTTCAAATGGAAAAAGGTGTGTCTCCCCTCCAAAAAGTTTTCTGAAGAAAGCCCAAGAATGCTGGTCCACTAGTATTGAAGGTTATTTTCTTGGTTCTAACCCTCATTTTAAAAAAGTGGAAGCTTCAACTTTTAGGGTTTGGGGTTCCCTAGGTCTAAATAAAGTTTTCCTGGCTTCTAATGGGCTGTTTACCTTCAGATTTAACTCTGAGATTGAAAGGAACCATATTTTGTCCTCTGGACCTTGGCAACTGGTTAATAGGCATGTCCTTCTTAAGCATTGGTCTGAGGGTGCTAATTTCCACAAAGATAAGGTTACTTATGTTCCTCTTTGGATTAAGTTACATAACCTACCCTTTTCATACTGGTCAGCTGAAGGTCTCAGTTATGTTGCTTCTTGCTTAGGGAAGCCCCTTTTTACAGATAAAGCTACAGCCAAGCTAGACCCCCTATGGGTTTTGCAAGACTTTGTGTTGAGTTTTCAGCTGAGTCTGTTTTCCCAACTTCATTAGAAGTTCCTATCCTTGATGAACAAGAGAATTTGATTAAAGTTTTGGTTGAGATTGAATATCCAAGTCTTCCTCCTCAGTGTTCTAAATGTTGCCTTTTTGGACACTATATTATCCAGTGTGCTAAAGGAAGTGCTGTTTCTACCAAAAGCTGGGTAGAAAAGACTTTTGTGATGGAAATGGAGGCTTCCAAATCTTCTGACCCTCCAAAAAAGCTGACAACCCTTTGTCCTCTAAATGTAAAATCTATTGTCCTAGTTGCATCTTCTCCTAACCCTAAAATTCAAGGTGTTTCACATTATGAGAACAAGATTGTATCCCCTTCTCAGCATGGAATTGAAGTCTCTAATAATTCTGACAGTGACAACACTCCACCTCCAAGGGGCCTGGTTACTAAACTTAAGCATGTGGATGAGGTAGGGAACAAAGAGTTTCTTTTGCAACAAGAAAAGGTTAACCCTAAAGCTTTGGATAGCAAAAATGATGATGGCTTCACCACAATTACTAAAAGGAGGAAGCAAGGTTTAAAGAAAGGTTCTCCACCCCTTTTTAAATCTTAATGTTTAAGTTTGCAAGTTATAATGTAAGGGGTCTTAATAAAAAGCCTAAACAGACAGCTATTAGAGATTTTATTTTGTCTCATTCTTTTTCTTTTATTGGCCTTCTAGAAACTAAATTTAAATAACATAATGCCTTGCAAGTATCCAGTGCCTTAAATGCTAATTGGAACTGGATCTTTAACTATGAATCTCATCATAATGGGAGGATTTGGTTAGGGTTTGATGCTCAGGTCTGGACAGTATCTAAGTTTTTGGCTAATGACCAGTTAATTCACTATCATGTCACTTACTTACCTACTAATACTTCCTTCCTGGCATCCTTTATTTATGCTCACAATGTTGGTTCTTTAAGGAACTCTCTTTGGGATGCACTTGGCCTTATATCAGTAACTTCCAGTATTTGGTGTGCTTTAGGGGATTTTAATGTTATGTTAGACAATGATGAGGTGTTTGGTGGAGTTGACACAATCACTACTGACATTGCTGACTTCAGGAATTGCTTATTTAATTGTGGTTTGGAAGACATCAAAGCTACAGGCAACCATTTTACTTGGTGGAATAGTAGTGCTACCAACCCTATTCTAAAAAAATTGGATAGGGTTTTGGGTAATGCTCACTGGTTCTCTTCTTTTGTTGGAGCTGAAGCTTCTGTTTTACCTTGGGGCTGTTCTGACCATAACCCTGCAATTGTTTCTTATTATACTATTTCTAACCTTTACCCTAAGCCTTTCCAATTTTTTAACTTCTTCACTGGTTTGGAAGGTTACCAAGAAACAGTTCACTCCTGTTGGCAGATGCCTGTTTGTGGTAATCCTCTCTTTCAACTCTTTGCAAAGTTGAGAAATGTTAAAAAAGGGTTATCTGAGCTAAACAAAAAGAATGGAAATTTACACTCTAAGCTTTCTTCCATCAAAGTAAAGATTGCTCATTTACAAACCCTAATGGAGAGGAACCCTCATTGTATGGACCATGACCTGGTGATGGACCTTAACTCTCTTCAGAAACAGCTTGCTGATTGTACTTTGCAAGAAGAAAGTTTGCTTAAACAAAATTCAAGGTTCCAGTGGCTTAAAGAGGGAGACTCCAACACTCAATTCTTCTTCCACAAAATCAAGCAAAGATGGAATACTACAAAGATTCTTTCTATCAAAAACTCTCTAGGTTTGGAAGTGAAGGGCCGTGATTCTGTAAAGCAGGTTGCTGTGGATCATTTTAAAACTTTTCTTGGGAAAGAGTCTCCTGATTTTGATTTCAATTTTGAGCTTCTTGGCTCCTTATCTGTGGTGCCTCCTGATTTATGTGCTGGCCTTATAGCTCCTATCTCTAGGGAGGAGATATTTGCCACTTTAAAGTCAATGAAGAAGAATAGAAGCCCTAGCCCAGATGGCTTTAATGTTAACTTCTTCCTTCACTCTTGGGATATCGTCAAGGAAGATTTCTTTAATGCAGTCTTATACTTCTTCAAAGTCAATCACTTGCCTAAGGAAGTTAATGCTACAGCTATCTGTTTGGTGCCTAAGGTTAAAGTTCCTGAAACTTTGAATGACTTTAGGCCAATCTCATGTTGCACTATAGTTTATAAATGTATTTTTAAGTTACTGGCTACAAGACATAATAAGGTTCTTCCTTCTATTATTGGGCAATCACAATCTGCATTTGATCAAGGGAGATCTATTTCTGACAATATCTTTATAGCACAAGACATTTTTAGAAGTTACAACCTTAATTCTGGTCCTCCAAGATGTACTTAAGGATTGATCTCTCTAAAGCCTTTGACTCAGTAAACATGCCATTTCTTTTTCAGCTTTTGCACTCAATGAAGTTTCCAACTATGTTTATCAGGTGGATTTTTGGTTGTATTGACAACCCTATGTTCTCAGTTAAAGTTAATGGAGAGCTATGTGGCTATTTTAAAGGATCTTCTGGCCTAAGACAGGGAGATCCTTTATCTCCCTATCTTTTTGTTATTTTGATGGAATGCCTCTAAAAAATGTTAGACAATGCAGCGTCCTCCAAGAAGCTTCTCCTGCATTGGAAAACCAAAGAAACAAGGTCTTCTCATGTATTTTTTTTGCAGATGATATCCTTATTTTTGGGCAAGCTGAGGACAAAACTCTCCATACTATTTTAGGCCTCCTCTCGGCCTTTTGAAAAGCTTCAGGGTTAAATATTAACCCTTCCAAATGTCAAGCTTTTTTTTCAAACACTGATCAAAGAATTTCTAGTAGATTTCTTCTTAAATCTGGCTTTCAGAAAGGAGCTCTACCTTTGAAATTTTTAGGTGTTCCATTGATTTCTAGAAAACTCTCATTGCAGGATTGCTTCCCTCTCATTGATGCCATTTCTAGAAGAGCAATGTCTTGGACTTCTAAGTTCTTATCTTTTGCTGGAAGAGTTGTTCTTGTTAAAGCTATTCTCTTTTCCATGCAGTCTTATTGGTCAACTCATTTTATTCTACCAAAACAGGTCCTCAAAATTATCCAATCTATCTTAACCAGGTTTATTTAGAAGAGGTCTTCTTTAGCCAAAGGTGGAGCCAAGGTTGCCTGGGAAACTATGTGTTCACCTAAGGAGGAGGGTGGTCTAGGGTTAAAGAATCTCCTTGAATGGAATAAGGCTCAGATAATGCTTCAATTATGGAGGATAGTTAATGTTCATGACAATTCCTTGTGGATTGATTGGTTCATAAGCAATGTGCTGAAAAAAAGAATTTCTGGAGCTTTAAAGTTCCTGCTAACTGCTCTTGGATTGTTAGGAAAATTCTTTAGCTTAGAGTAGAAGCCAAGTAATTCATTTCTTACTGTATTGGTGATGGTTCTAACATTTCCCTATGGTTTGATCCTTGGCAATCTGATTGGAGGGTTTCTCAAGACCTAATTCATGTTTCTGAATTAGGTCAAGAGGCTAGGGTGCCTTCTATCATCTCTAATGAGATTTGGAGACTTCCTTCTGGCAATCATTTGAAGTTAATCTACTGGAGAGAAGATTTTAATTTTAACTTAAGAATCTTCTCTAACCAAAGAGATCAAATCTTATGGAATGGGATCAAAAAAGGAAAGCTTTCTATTAGGGATTTCTGGTTTTGCTTAAGGAACCCTAAACCCCAGGTTTCTTGGTTCTCTATGGTTTGGCACAAGCTTGCTGTTTCAAGATTTGCTTTTCTGTTATGGATTGTCTTTCATCACAGGCTCCTAACTCTGGTGAGATTGTCTCATTTTTTCAGCCAGGATAACACTCAATGTTTCCTTTGTATTGATGGTCAGGAGGATCAAGAACACTTATTTTTTAACAGTCTTTCTTCTCAAGCAATCCTTTCTCAAGTTCTGCAGGCTTATAAGCTAAAGTTGTCTATATGTGCATCTTGGTCTGCTTTGGTTGATATGATTTCTTCTGCTCCAATGCCCAAGTATCAAAGGCTCCTTCTCAAGTTGGCACTCCAAACCTTTGTTTACTTTATTTGGAAAGAAAGAAATTTAAGAGCTCATGATTCTGGTGCAATTTCTTCAGTGGCTTCCCTAACTGATTGTATTATTCTTACTATTAATGTAGACTGCATAGTTCTATTTGGTTCAAAAATAGATTAGCAAGTTTAGGCTAGAAAGTTGGGCTTTGTTTTAGCCTGTTTGGGCTTGTTTCTGGGGTATGCCCCTTACCTTCTGTATATTCTTTCCTCTTAATACAAATTAACTTATCTAAAAAAAAGTTGACTGAAGTTCTTGTAAAGAAAGAGACACATAGCTTGTGCTAAACCTAGGACAAAGTAACTACAGATATTGCTGAAAAGAAGGTTTAGAGATCATCAAAGCTGGTTGTTATTTGAAGTTCTAACTGTATGAGTGTGTATGTATGTATGGGAGCTTTGTAGATTTAGAACAGTCTAAAAACATAATCAATAAACAGAAATAGAGAACATTTTTATCAAACAATATAG
>JAUEJK010055389.1:0-12273 GCA_032274865.1 Eryngium alpinum | reverse complement strand
TGAAGTCCTTAACACTACATTGTTTCATATTCCATAATTCAGGCATATGGCATATGGCGCAATATATCAAAATGAAAACTGCTCTAGTTACTTAAAACCGGAAGGTCTTTGGCGTGTCATCTACTAGAAACCCAACGAAGGCCATACATGTTCAAATTGTGCTATACACATTCAAAGAGTCCTACTCAGCTTCTTTGCTTTTAGTATTTATGCAATTAAATTAAATGTATTGCCAGTATACATGACTTAAATAAGGTAAACTTCTCTCCAACCGTATTACCTATCTGTTTACTTCTTTCTGCAGTAGGTTGAATAATGAAGCTGCGTATTTAAGAAAATTTGCTTATTTAGCAAGTAAGCTAAAGACATTTTCAGCATTTCGTAGATAAAATATTTAACTAACTTTGTCTTGGCTGAGGTTCTCTACTTCATTTGCGTGCAGCTGGTGTTGGAAATTGTCTAGTTTGGAGCACTTTTTGGACGTGCTCTAATTGAGATAATTTGAAACCAACGTATGGAGGTTATTCCTTGACATGAGGACTTCAACTTTCGTGTTTGGATTTACTTGAAATTTCAAGTGAAGTCCATAGATAATTGAGTAATAAGAGGAGTTCGCATGATATACCTTCAGCAGAAAATACATGGGGTGATACACGACAGACAATGTATTAGCTCTAGAGAGATACACGGGCTGCTACACGGCCGTGTATTTTCTCAAGAGACCATGTAAATGCTATTGAAGGATACACGGTTGGATACACGATCGTGTTCTTTTTCAGGAGGCTATGTATTTTTTCAGTAAGCCGTTTTGTCTGATTTTAATCGGATTGGGTCGGCTGTGATGTTGGGCTAATAACTCGACAATGTAATGTGAATTCTTATTACGTAAATATTTCAATTTAAAAGATTTCCTATATTGATTCAAATTATGGTTAAGTAATTACCTAGATGAATTAATTTAATTCAGGTTATTTAATAATCCTAAAAGGAATTGACTTAGGGTTTCTGTATGTGTTTTTTGACAATATAAAGTCATATAGGTTGAACACAGAGGGGTTCCCTCTTCGGTTTCTTCGACATTGACGTAGAAGAATGTAACACCCAATTAATCATAACTTTCTATCTACTTGCCAGTTTTTTGTATCGAAAATTTCTAAGCGATTAGAGTGAAATCCTCTACATATATAAATCCATTAATTGTTTGATTTCCAGTGAACCGGGAGTGGTGTCTGGTAATTACCTTATTCGGTTCAGGATGATTAGGCGGTGTTGCTATTTTATCATTGGAGAATATTCGCAGCTACCCACAAAGTCGAACTTTGTGGGGTGAATATTTCTTCAAGAACAGTCTATAGATCTCGGTGCGTAGGCAACTCAGCATGTGTTCATGTTGTTCGTTCGTTGCTACATATTCGGAACTTAATTGTGGTTCGACACGAACCATATTAGTTTTCTGACTGTTCTTGAGGTTATTATTGTGTTGTTACTTTCTGATTATGTTCAATTTGTTGATTATATATTTTTGGGTAAATCTTTGGTTTAATTGTATGCATGCATGTGTGTATTTAGCCCATATACTGGGCTATTTATTTATATAAATATTGCATGTCTTTAGGATATTTTCCAACAATCTTGAAGAATTATTAGTTTACTGTTTTAATTATGTAAACTGGTTACGTACATGCTTCACGATTAATATAAGATTTTGTAGTTTCATAAGAAACTTGTTCATCCGAGTTTTATAATTAATTATTATGATTCGGAAAGCGAGGGCAGCTAAATAATTAATTTTTTTCATAATAATAACGGCTTGTAGGTACGCCGTTTCTAACTTAACTCTTTACGATTTAAGTTATGTATTTATCATGAACGCTACTTTGTCTGGTACTTGATTAGTTGTTTAGTTTAATTATTTAAGCATATAAACAACTAGTGCAATCATATTAATTTATGATCTGTTAATCATTAGGAAGACTAAGTGACGGTACTGTGCATGTGTATGAATTACTTTATAAATAAAATAAACAGTCAGTTTATTTTGAATTTATATGGATGTAATTAATGTTGTAAGATAAACGAGGCTTAATTTTGTGTTAGTTTATTGATTAAATTAACATGGCTAATTAATATGAGTAACATTAATTATTATAATAATTGCAAAATTATTTTTAATAAATAAATAGTGTTTGGATATTAATTAGATAATAGTTATTTGATCATTATCATTAATTAAGTAAGTAACATTAATTATTATAATAGTTGAAAAACTATTATTGCTGGTAACTAGTGTTTAAGTATTAATTAAGTAATTTAGCAAAAAAAAATTATTAATTAAGTAACGATTATTTAACTATTATGATCAATCATTTGTTCTCTCTTGTGAATTGTCCGACTCTATGTTCACTAATAAAGCTTTAGCATGTTATTTAATTTTTAATGTTCATATATAATTGAAATTAGAAATTTAACCTGATTAAATTGATTTTAATTATTGTTTACGCAAGTGTGTTTATTTCATAAAAATTAAGGTGTATTGTTATAATTAAATTGTGCATGCTAGAGAACTATTAGTGAAAGTGGTGAGTCTCTAAGGAATTAAAAATTCTAATTTGGTGATTGGTTTGAGATCTTAATAGATTAATTTCATATTAATTGGATAACTAAATCTTGTGAATCAAATCAGAATAGATTTTGATTTCTTGTTTCATTCTAAGATTTTGATTTAGTTTAGAACAAGTGAATGTGCTTAATGAGCTTGCATGTTTATGTGAGAACAAAAGAAATCAGAATTGGTAGCTCAAGCGGAAGCTTGAACACTTCACTAATTCAGTAATTCAAATATGTGGTAAACATGGATTTTAGAGAAGTTGTACACTTCAGTATCCAAAATAAGTTGTTAACCTTAATTTGAATTGGTAACTTATAAGAACCTTGTGTTTGTTTGATTGGTTTCTAAATACTAATGCGTACATTGAACTGAAATTAGTTTTTGGTTTCTTGTAAAAAATATTTAGGAGAGTTGAGACGATAGAGAATTATAATGTAACTAAAGTACTTAGTTAATGATGTGCAGAATTGAAGTTTACTTCATGTCACATTACAGATTTGGTTAAGTATTACATTTCTACCTAGTTACGTTCGTGTGCATTAACTAATTTGCAAGTTTATGGTTTTGAAATAAGTGAACAAGTGTGACGTTGACAATCAAATATATGCATTGTTGTCTTAGTAATCTAAATTATGCTTCTGAGAGTAATACGGCAAATTTAGATTTGTTGCAAAACATGCTTGAATATAAATGTTGAATGTCTAATATGTGACAACTCAATACACTAGGAACATTTTTGGAGTGCACATGGAAAAGTTCTAATAATTTAAATTTAGTTCATACTGACATATGTGATTTATTGGCATGTTGTCCTGAGACTTGCTTAGATATTTAATTACCTTTATTTGTGTTTGAGGTTGATACTGACATGTTTATTAAATTAAACATTGTAATAGAGCTGAAACTTTTTAAGTATAAAACTTGATAGATTAAACTCGATAATGTGGTAATGAGTGTATATGGATACTAATGATGATTATTGTCTAACAATATTCATGAGAGAATTATAATATGATCTGCAGATTAATAATGTGGTTAATCGAATGTGAATGACTTTAAAGACATGTTTAAAAGTTTACTCTATGATTCGTAACTTCTTAATTACTTTTGGAAAAGACTTTGAATATGGTTGACATATTTTGAATAGAGTTTTTCCTATTCTAGTAATGTAAGTAAGTTTGTATTTAATCATACAGGTATGGCTATAGATTTGAAAGTCTTCTAATGTAGGGGTAAGCTTGGAAAGTTTTTACTCTTGAACATGAGAAGAATGTGTTTGTTACCTAAACTATTAATATAGTCTTACAAAGGTTATTCAGATATCTCTTAAGCTATGAGATTTTGGAAATATAATCTATAATTATTAGCATAAGAGGTGACACGGAATTGTGAAATTGGAGAAGCTTCTATCTATAAGATATGAACATTATAAGTCTAATTATTACCTGAAGTATTTATTATATTGATTTCAACCTAACATTTAGTTCTATACCTTTAACTTAAGGATAAGATGACAAATATGGGGCCATATCTCAGTAGATCTACTTCTGGATTATTTTAATCTGAATGATTAGGTGAACCAATAGAAAGTAAGTGAGCGAAGGTTGTCAAGGTTATTGAGAGTGACTCTGTCACTTTCAATATAAAGGATAACTATTAACCTACTAGTAGCCTTGAATTTCCGGAAATTAAAGGTTATGAAAGGTCGCTAGAAAACATGCGATAAATTCTATATTATCTGATGAGAAAAGTGAATTAATAGATCTTACTTTTAAGGGTACTACGATTAGATATTGCTGAATCTATAAATAGAAATTATGTTTCGAGAAACTAATCTATGAGTTTAATACTTTGTTAGTTGTCATGTGTTTCATGAAATCTTATTCCTTGTTATCAGTGTAACTATACTCCTGATTGCTTAATGCATTGACTAATATATACAATGAATTCTTGTTCATAAATGAACGTGAGAATTATGGGGTTTTATAGTGACGACCATAAAACTACAATGTTATACACTAGTCGGTTGGATGTATAGTTTATGGCATTGATGATGGAAAAGGTTTTATAAATTGTTGAATAAATGGCATGCTAGTTTTAAATGATATATCTTATCATTTGTGCTTCGTTGTTACTGTGTATCTATAACTAAGTTAAAGACAATGCAAATATCTTTTGATGCATATATATTGATTATATTTAATTGAATACCACCAATATTGAGATTGTTTAATTAGACATAATGTCTTCTTGAATTGAAGGTTCAAAGACGGATATAAACTTCGGTACCAGTTTATATGATATGTCTTTTACTGTGTTCATGAATGGAACTCGAGTCTTTGTCTAAATTATTGAACTCTCATGTTATTGGTTATATATGTTTTTATACTGACAGTATTAGATGAACGGATACGTTAAAAGTCTAAGTCAGTTAGATGATGGAGTTGTCAAAACTCGATTCATTAGAAGGTTTAGAATAGATATCTAAACGGCCGTTAACTTGATTTAGTGCAAGATTGATATCTATGAATATATTTTCTAATGTATGATGATATCTTAACTTAGTTGGTACAAGCAAAGTGTGATCCATGATAGTCGTGAAGACTATGTTAACTCTAGCTAAGTTGAGCTGAGTTATGTTGCTTTGAACATAATATGAGATGTGTTAAATATCACATAGTGTTTAGACAATAATCCAATGTGACAAATCCAAGTTAGACTAAAGTCTATAAGGGATAAATGTCTGATGAAAATCATAGTTATTGAGCAGATTGGTACTCAAAGTTATACAACGGATTTTTAATAAGGATTATAACACGCACGTGATCATCCTTAACTCAGAGGTGGGGGGGGGGGTAGGCTTGTAGCCCAATCCAATAGATATTCGATGGCAACTGAATCATCTAGAGAGGAGATCCCTCGAAGGTGATTTAATGTGGTAATAATAAGTCGTAGGATGTACAGAGTACCTTCAAATATTAAAATAGATTCATACTGTGTGTATGTACGTATATACTAACACTGGGGTATATGGAGTCTATCCCCTGAAAGCATATAAGGTACTATACTGCAAAGCAAGTAATAGTTATAAATCTGAATGGGGTCAAGTCTTTTAAACGAGATGGCGCAGGATTACATTTTTGGAGATGCCAAGCTAAGCGAATGTTATGCATTCAACGAACAGGATAGAGACATGACCATAAGGCCTCACCGGTAGGACCCACCTAAGCCGTTAACGTGTCTTCGTCTAGAAAACACAGCTGCACAAAACTGACTGAGAGTTCAAGGTAAAAAATTCCATCCGCCTTCGGTAGTTATCGGACAGGGGATTAGGGAGGGATTCAAGGTGAAAAATTGCATCTTCTACTGAAAAAGATGTTATGAATAAATCGTGATAGCAATTGTGTTATGGATTTGTGGGGGATTGTTGGAAATTGTCAAGTTTGGATCTCTTTCTGGAGGTGCTCTAATTGAGATAATTTGAAACCAATGTATGGAGGTTATTCCTTGATATGAAAAAATTCTAGTAGTTTAAATTTAGTTCATACTGACATATGTGATTTATTTAAATTTAGTTCATACTGACATATGTGATTTATTTAAACGAGATGGCGCAGGAGTACATTTTTGGAGATGCCAAGCTAAGCGAATGTTATGCATTCGACAAACAGGATAGAGACATGACCATAAGGCCTCACCGGTAGGACCCACCTAAGACATTAACGTGTCTTCGTCTAGAAAACACAGCTGCACAAAACCGACTGAGAGTTCAAGGTCAAAAATTCCATCCGCCTTCGGTAGTTATCGGACAGGGGATTAGGGAGGGATTCAAGGTGAAAAATTGCATCTTCTACTGAAAAAGATGTTATGAATAAATCGTGATAGCAATTGTGTTATGGATTTGTGGGGGATTGTTGGAAATTGTCAAGTTTGGATCTCTTTCTGGAGGTGCTCTAATTGAGATAATTTGAAACCAATGTATGGAGGTTATTCCTTTATATGAGGACTTCAACTTTCATGTTTGGATTTACTTGATATTTTAAGTGGAATCCACAGATAATTTAATGGTAAGAGGAGTTCGCATGATATACCTTCAACAGAAAATACACGGGCTGATACACGGCCATGTGTTTCTTCAGCAGACCGTGTATTAGTTCTAGAGAGATACCAACATTTCATCGTTCTTTTATAAGGTACTTTGTAGCTGGAAATCCCCTACACTACAACATTAGCGCTTAAAAACGACAGGGTAAAGTTCAAGGCAACTTTTCATACGCTAAAAAATGACGGAGCTGTCGCTTTTACTAAATCTTGCATTTGCCTGCTGACCAGAAATTTAAGCACAATTGTTGTAGTGTACATAAATGACGTTATACTATATAAATCAAGTGTAGAGGGAGTACTTGATTGATATGAAACCTGAAACCATATCAATATATTTTTACTTCACTACAAAGAAAGTCATAGATAACTAAGAAGTACACCAATTTATTTTCACAACAGAAAAACTATTTCTGTTACTCTAGAAAATGAAGCTTGCCAATTAATCTTAAAAAGCCATAGTATCTAATTTAATTTATGTATACAAATAAATCAAGATTTTCTTCCTGCAAAAATAACAGAGTATGAAGCACTTTAGGTAGCTACTGTACTTTCATCATATTTCTACTTAATTGACTGTATTTTAAAGATTAGCATTTTTAATTACCATTTTTGTGACCTTCCGGACACCCCCTTCCAACTTCAACAGCATGGTCCAAATTTTGGTATAAATTGCTATATTTATATTTTATTATTTTAAATATTCTAATATTAAATATTTAAATTTTAAAATGTTAATTAATAAATTTTTATTATTTTACAAAATAACTAAAATAAAATTTATTATAAATAAAATTTATTAACAAGTGCTCTACCTATAAAATATTATATAATAAAATTAATGTCATATTACATAATTCATTAAAAAAATTAAAATAAATTCTAAAAACATTAATTCTCAAAATCAATATATTCTTTCCACAAATAATCATTTAATGTATATTGAAATGCAATTTGAGACTATTTAATTATAATTTAAGAATATTAACTTAGATTATATTTTATATATTGTTATATACTACATCCGTCCCCTCCATTTCTTAACAAAAAAATAGGGGCGTTGTAGCATTCAATTTTAGGAGGCTAGAAAATATATTTAAATTTAATATTTTTTAAATTTTTTTAAATCAAATAAAAGTATAAAGTTTATACTTTTATTTGGTTTTAACAATTTCAACAAATATTAAATTTAAATATATTTTCTAGCCTCCTAAAATTACATGCTACAACACCCCTTATTTTTTTGTTAAGAAATGAACGGGACGGAGGGAGTAAATATTTATTATACTAAAATATAATTAATTATATATAAAATTATTTTAAGATAATCTTAAAACTAATAAATTAAATGCATAAAATAAAGAATATTGTTATTTTTGTTAAACAGAAAACAAGCTCAGTAAACTTGGAGAATGAGGGTTGAATGCAAGTTTAAGCAATTTTTAAAACTTGATTAAACTTTGATGCAGTGAAACTCGAAGTATATAAGATTAAGGAAAAAGAAACGCAAATAAATAATAATTAGAATACAAGAGATTATCAACAATATTGGTATATTGGTGAAAGTGGGTTTATCCTTCCCAAAGGGTACAACTCCCTAAGTAATGGAGTTTCAAAGTTTCACACTCAGTTTACAAGATATTTTTTCTCTCAAACTATTTGAATGTAAAACTTATAAAGAAAGAAAATACTTGAAAACTATACATAGCTAAAGATTTTTCTAAACTGAATGGGAGGCAACAATGCAGCAAAAACTGCAGCTTTCCACATCTGGCAACTGAATACTTTTGTTTGCTTCTGTTGACCCCTATGGTCCCAAACAAAAAGCATCTTCTACTTTATTTTGTTCTACCAGGTTTGATGATCTCTAAATCCTTCGATCAACATTTTTGTAGGCACTTTATCCCCAAGTTAAGCATGAAGCTTCATTTCTCGTTCCTTACAAATATGTTCAGTCAACTTAGAATTGTCTTGTTGCAGTTATTGTCCTGTAGTGAATCTTAAGGAAGAAACTACACACACGGAAAAGAACTGTGCACAAGGCAAAAATCGCAAGCTGGAGCTTTCACTACATATGCAGTTCTTTCGTGAGAAGCTTAACTCTATGACTGAAGATAAAGCTAAACATTAACTACCACATGTACAATTCTTATCAAAGGTGTAGCAGTCAAGTGACAAATGTGAGGAGTTCGTTATCACTGCAGTATTGACATGCTTTGAAATGACTCTCACTTATTCTAAGTAAACTATACAAGTGTGATTGAACTACACTTAAAAACTGCAACTATACAAGTACTATTGTGCAGAGTTTTGGCCTATCATCCATTTGTTTTCTAGCAATTTCCCCCTAAAATAAGTTTTGTGACATAATTTTTACCTTCGGAGAAACCAAAAAATAATTCTGAAACCAACAATGAAAAAATAAACAATTCATGCCTTTTGGAAAATAAAATTTTCTAGTTCACCATTATTTTTTACTCAAATGTTCGTACAATCTTCAACTTCTTATCCATACTTTCACAATCTAAAACGAATACCTTAATAAAATAAAAATAAAAGAACTTAAACTATACAAGCAGTGAAAGTAAAATTGTACAGAATTTAAAGGTACATGATCTAAGGCTCTAAACCTTTGAGATCAATTGATGCAGAGAGAAGAAGAAGTGCATCCAACAAAATGCACCATCAAAAAAAGTCCTTAAGACAGATTTTGTTGGCCATAGTTCCAAGCTTCTGAGCTTCTATTTTCTCATCTTCATCCAGAGTCACTTTAAATGAACCCACTCCAACTCGTACACTATCTCTTGGATCTCTTTGATTCTCTTGAAATGATTCTGATTTTAGTGCTTCTACAATTCTTCCTGGGATTTGTCTTCCACCAGATTTCCTCTTGCTATCACTGCACACACACACTGCACACACACACGGCACATACACTCACACACACTGCACACACACACTCATATTTATTTATATATTAATATATTAATGTGTGAGTGTATGTGTATGTGCAGTGTGTGTGTGCAGTGTGTGTATGAGAGTGTGTGTGTGAGAGTGTATGTGTATGTGTAGTGTGTGTGCGCAGTGTGTGTGAGTGTGTGTGTGCAGTGTGTGAATGTGTGCAGTGTGTGTGCGGTGTGTGTAGTGTGTGCAGTGTGTGTAGTGTGTGTGAGTGTGTGCAGTGTGTGTAGTGTGTGTGAGTGTATACTGTCTGTGAGTGTGTGCAGTGTGTAGTGTGTATGAGTGTGTGTGTGTTGTGTATGTATATACAATATCTGTGTATAAATATTAGTTATTTTATTTTTTAATCGCAACCATTCAAATATATTATATCTAAATGGTGTATGCGAATTTTCCGTTTTTTGATTTTTCAAGGATCATGCCTCTATATATATATATATATATATTGTGTGATTATTTTGTATCAGATTGCATGTCGGATCAGATAAAAAAAATGATCAATGGAAATTCATTGAATTAAAATGGATCAATACTTTGCTCTATTAACAGGCCTATTTATCAGTTTTGAAGTTATGTCAACCAACAATTTGTTTAACCATACTTTATTAATGGCGATGGTGGACTGAATATGGTTGCCAGCAAAAAATAAGTTTAAGAGTGATTTAAGTTTTGAAATATAGTTAACTAGTTACAAAATTAGCTGACTTCCATTAACTACTTTAAATTTAGCGCTCCCAGGAGTTGAACCTTGAGAAATTAATAGAAGAGCACCTAATTTATTACTACACCAAATATCAATATTTCACTGATTAACTAAATTTTAAAAGTAAGTCTATTTATTAGTTAAAATTATACACCCAACTTAGTTAAATATAATTAAATTAGATTAAATTTATAGTTAAGCACCCAAATTGTCACCCCTAGTTGTCAACTTGTCTTCATTCCAATCATAGCTACTAATACTAATGTTTTATATGTCATTGATGTCTATGTTTGAATTAATGAAATCCAAAACGTTATGTAACTTCACAATCTTTATGCGGTGCTTTCAAGTGCAAAAGTATGGCCGCTGAACTAATGGATTTATCAATATTAGTTTAACGGCATCTGGTCGAGACCATCTCCTATGGTTGGTGTCAATAACGATATTAAAGTTTTGATGTCAAAGTTTTTATGTGATATTGGATCGGCTCTCTTGAAGTTCCAAAGTTATTAAGAATTGTCAAATAAAATTGTCAATAATTATTATTTTTATATAAAATATTAAAAATAAAATATATAAGATAAAATTAAAAAAATAATATTTTTTATAAATCAACAAATTTTAATATTTTTTTTACACTCACCCCGGAGATGTTCGAAGAGATGTAGTGGCTGTTTGGCTGCCGTCCTTATAAGTGGCTGCAGCTTATAATTGGAAAAAAAACAATAAATAGATGCTTTTTTTTCAAACTTCCTCGTATAAGCAAAATATAAGTGGAGCTAAACACTCTCATAAGTGGCTGAAATTTATATGAGGAAAAAACAACAACAAATATGTACTTTTTTTAAGAACCAACCACTTATAAGTTACAATAAGTGATGGCCAAACACCCTAGTAATGTGTTTATAAAATGAAAATGTATATACACATTGCTCTACTTCCAGAAGAGCGCAAGTTCTAAGTTGAGTATAACCGAAGTATACACAGTGCACTTTAAATATGGTATCAGATTTTATATTTAATTTAAATTATTTTTATAATATATATTAATATTTGTAGGTATTTCTTATATAATGTATTTTATTATTTTATTATTTTTTAATTTTTTAATTATATATTTTAATATAAAATATATATTTATAATTTATTAATATTAATTTTAATCATAATATGTTATATAATATATAATTAATAATAATTGTATTTTAAGATGTATTCAAAATAATTATAAAAATAGAAATATCACATACTAATATCAAACTAAAATTATGTATTGTTAACCTATCAATATAATTAAATATCAAAATACTGAATTTTGACTGATATATTTAATAGTAATTTTCAATAACAAATAAACACACATTTTACTAGTTTTGTTATTAATTTATAATAATAATATAATGATCTGGTAAGAGATATTTAATGTGGAGATAATAGTGACTCATTTTCTAATTTAACTTTTTCTGATCGAATCTTTTATAATTAAATTGCTATATATAAGATATAATAGAAATTTATACATTTTATAAACCATTATAATAATATAAACTCTTAGAGATCAGATGAAAAGAAGTCGCAGGTTGCAAAGTTAAGACCACCAGTGTTTGTGTATGCTAAAAACCATCTTATAAGAGAATGAACTGAAAGTATCTCTGAGATACTTTTCAAAATCAACCCACTTCTCTTAGAGATCAGATGAAAGGAAGTCACAGGTTGCAAAGTTAAGACCTACCCGTGTTTGTGTATGCTAAAAACCACCTTATAAGAGAATGAACAATAAGTATCTCTGAGATACTTTTCAATATCAACCCACTTATAAGTGGTGTGCAACGCCATACCAAACAGCTACAGTACTATAACCTAACAAAGAAGTGAGAGTAGAGCAACTCTGGGATGTAAT
>JAUEJK010055279.1:0-12274 GCA_032274865.1 Eryngium alpinum | reverse complement strand
CCGAAATATTTCGGTTCGGTTCGGTTACCGAACCGAAATATTTCGGTTCGATTTTTGATTTGAAATTTTTTATCAATTTGATTTTTCGATTTTTCGGTTTGGTTTTCAATTTTAACAGAAAATTGAGAAAAAAATAGAATTATCAGTTTGTTCAATATCGGTGCTGCCTGTTCATGCCCGACTTTATATATGCTTATGTCTATTTACTTTTTTATATAAACTTTTCATAAATGTAATATATTAATTTATATATAATATAATTAAATATCACTGTATAATATATATATATATATATATATTATATTTATTCTCCTAATTATATTGTACTGTATTATAAAATTTTTATTACAGCAATTTCTGGGTTTTAATTTTTTATACTTTAAATTTAAATAAAATAATATATAAATTTATAAAAAAATTATAATTATATATAAATATTAATTTTATTAAATATATTAGAATTTCAGTTTTTCTATTCGGTTTTTAATTTTAGTCGAAATAATTAATTCGATTCGGTTCAAAATCAAAGAAATTTAGGTTCGATTTTCGATTTGAAAATTTTGAAAAATTTCATATACTCACCCCTACTAAAATATGTGTATATATTTTTAGTATAAATTTATGCACAGATACCAGCTTATCTCAAATTTTTTAAAAATTAATATAAATATATAAACAAAATTAGTAGATGTGAACTTGAGAACAAAAGAGTGTATATTAAATCCAAACGACTAGATAGTAGATACATGTAGGCTTGTAAACGGGTCGGATTCGGATTGGATGAGAATAAATTCATATTCGCTCCATTTATTTCGGATCGGATTTGGATCGGATTCGGATTATCCATTTAATTATTTATATATATATAAAATATATATTATTTATATAATATTATATATTTTAATTATTTTATACTTTTATAATTTATATTTACGTATGTTATATATATTGATATATTTATATTATTTTGTATCATAGCTGATATATATGTATATAATAATATTTTATATTGAGATATCTATGAGATTAATATATTATATTTTAATAAATTATAAATTATATAAAAAATCTTCGGATCGGATCTCCGTCAGAACGAATTGGCCTAAATCCATATCCTAATCCATCGCATTAAATCTGTTATCGGATCTCCGGTCTATTGACAATCCGTCATACAAAGTTTATATCTAGTCTAGGTATACAAACAAAACTGTAACCAAGAATTTATTTTGAATCACATTTTATCGAAATTCATATGTATGTACATATTTCAATTTGAATAGGTTTATGTGATTTTTTATAATTTTCATTTAAAATTTAACAGAAATTCAAATGATTTCGAGTTTTATAAAAGAAGTTATATCTAAGTTAAGCCTTTTATTAGTGTTCAAATATATATTTAATTTCATAATGTAAATCTCTCAGAGTCTGACCTCTGGACGAGATTTTACTTGTTTTCATACACACGTACAAAAATATATAGGTCAAACAGAAAGGAAAAAAAGAAGATACAACATGTGTTTAATTATAAACATTTATTAATAATAGAATAAAATTTAATATAAAAATCTATTTTACTTTTTT
This sequence comes from Eryngium alpinum, assembly GCA_032274865.1. Lineage (NCBI taxonomy): Eukaryota > Viridiplantae > Streptophyta > Magnoliopsida > Apiales > Apiaceae > Eryngium > Eryngium alpinum. Next base: position 10,693 of record JAUEJK010055279.1, on the reverse strand, counting down.
ATTTATAAATTTACTTATAATCAATTCTAAGACAAACAAGACATATATAGGGCCGGAGTGTTGATAATCATCACTGTAAGCTTTTTACTTTTGTGGAAAAGTTGTAATTCTCTTCATATACGACACAATATATATTAAGAAAGATAAATAAAAAGCAATGTAGGATATATTAAAATTATATCACCACGTACATATGTATCTGGTCACGAAAAGGACATGTATGTATATTTTAATCACATAAAATGTGACTAATAAAATAAAAAATTAATAATATTTTTGAGCGAGACAAAAGCGGTGGACCACGATCAATAATATTTTCATGTGTGTTATATGTGTGCTTTTCATGTGTAAAATAATTGTCCATTGTAGTTTTGATTAGCCAAAAATCTATATTGTGTATGTATACCTCATTTTCATAAAATTTTACACATGCACATAAAATTGAATTTTCTTTTCGACTAAATAAGTTTAAAAACTATATTCCATGGAATATGCTGACGTTCTCGCTTATTTATATTAAACAAGAAAGTCTTAAAATAAATATAATCCAAAACATATTTTATCAATTTTATTACCTATAAACATCAAAATATTTTTCATTAATTAGTTACAATTCATTAAATTAATTAATTATTTTCTTCAATTTTATAATATATGAAATGATTTTAAATACAATTTATACTACACATAGTAATAGAACCAAAAACTTTGTACCGTGTCACGATATTTTATTTATATAGAATCAGGTGTTTATGTATTTTTTTTTATGTTATAGAATTACATGTGTCTCATAACGTTTATACATTTTACATACGTGCGTGTATATATATGTTAAATTAGATTAATCGTAGAGAATAATATTATAAAAAGAATGATTTTTTGCGACAACAGATGTATTTGATCGGAAATACTCTTACTTCGTCAAAAATAATATTATTTAGAAAATTACCCTTTCGAAAATGCTCTATTAGAATTTAATTTACTTTTTTATAATAATAAATAGAGTCCGCCTTGATACAATTAAGAACTTGTTTGGTGCAATTATAACAAATAAAATGGAATAAAATCAGTAAAGACAGACAAATGATTTCAACTTAAATCAATCTATTCCTTTGTTTGGTATTACTAAAGTGATGGATTTAATTTATTTATTTAACTGATATTAATTTTAAAATAAAAATAATATATTAAAATATATAATAAAATAAAAAAATATAATAAATATAATAAATTAATAATTAATAAATTAAAATAATTAATTTAACATCCACATTTTATATAAAAAATATAAATTTTACAACTAAAATCCAATAATAATAATAAATAAATTTATTAAGCATCAATCAACACAATTACAAAAGTAATAGATCATTTTATATGCTGTCTAGTGAAGGCATATTGGAGCATAGCAGTAACGCATTTTATTATTGGTCAATAATTAGCTATAATATATAAACAGATTGAGTAAAGTTTAGAAACGGAATTAATTTCTAAAATTATCCAACCAAACACGTCCAAACAGTTTCAGTAATCTAATCCGTTTCCTTATCCCTATTTTCTTTCAAACCAAACAGGCTAGCTCTAACTACCTATTAGTTAACTGGTTTTAAATTTTAAGATTGATGTTTATTTGAACTAGTTTATTTTTTCTTTAAAATTATGTAAGAAAAAGGACATGTCAATGAAAGACTACGAATATTATGTACACTTGAATTTAATTAATTTGTTGTTAAAATATTGATATACAGAAAGAAAGAAATGTTTAAAATTTTCTTTATTACTTTACTTGTTTTTTATGAGTGTCCGTTGTCACGTTGGGCAGTAAGGATTGGAGAAGGCAATCACTCATTCTTAAAATTCGCGTTCTTATCGAGAAAAAATAGCTCTAAATATTAGCTCGATTTAGATCGAAAAGGAGAACAACTTTTGCGCCATGACAATCTCACTCGAATTACTCATACTTATTGAGAAAGAGAGGAGATAGCAGGGAAAGAAGGTTGCATAAGTCATGCTTAAAAGGTCATTGGAGAAATAGCTTCCAATCCCGTACTCATATCGCACTTCATAACATTCATCAATACCAGTTTTCAGATTTTATTCTATTATCCCAAGTATACCGGAAGATTATTTAAATTAAATAAAACTCAATAATCTATAATTTTATAAATAAGAAATTAATTTATAATTTGACTAAATTACTAAATAAATTAGTAAACTTTGTGTTTTTTTTGCATCTTACCATTTTTCTTTATTTACTTCATTTTTACCATTGAACTAAATAGTTCACATTTACCTTCTTTTTCTTTTTTGCTAAATAGTTCACATTTTGCCTTATTTAACCATATGTGTTTAGCTATATTTTTTTTTTGATGTGGCACGCTGATATGGACCGAATTATCATGTGTATATCAACATGGCATGCTGACGTGAATAGAATTGTCACCTATACGCTTACGTGATTTTTTTAAATTAAAATTACAAAATAAAATAATCTTAAGATGACTCAAACTCGAGTTTAAAATCTACTTATAATATATCATTACTTACCTATTTCTTTTCAATATCAATAAGTACATAACTTTAATAAATAATATTATTTATTACAACAAATTGTATGAGTACTAAAAACGTCAATATACACATGATAATTCAGATCACGTCCGCGTGCCACGTCAATAAAAAATAACTGTAATTAAATACTTACGGTTAAAAAAGATAAATGTGAACTATTTTTTTAGAATTCAATGAAAAAAATAAAGAAAAATAATAAAATACAAAAAATAATAAAATTTTTAGTTTTTTTTAAATAATTTAGTCTTAATTTTACATATAAATCAATATAGTTGCTTATTTTTGTCATCGACTTTCCTAATTTTATCTTTGTCATATTAAAATTTACAAACCTTTTCCTTTATAAATATTTGCTTTGTTTATTATTATTATTATTATTATTATTATTTTTGAATGTTAAGTTCATTTTCTTTCTTACTGTTATTACTAGATAATAGGATCTTTGAATTGACTAGCTAGATTTTTAAACAAATTCGATTTAATTAATTTGAAGGACTCTCCCTAATTGTAATATTTATTTATAGTTGTACTTTTGTTTAGCTCAATGACTACCTACTTTTTTCTTCTTAATTTAATTATCCAAATAGATCCATAAGTAGGTAGCCATTGTGCTAAAAAAAAGAGTATGATTAATGGAGAAAATATTCTACCGAGAGGGTGTGCTATATAAATAAAAAAATTATATGAAACCTAAATAAAAATGTAATGATGTAATTATTCTAAATAATTTAGTGGGTATTATTATTTTTATGGTTATAAGCTTGTCGAATTACATAAAATCCATTTGTCTATGTTATTATCTTATTGGTATTTCTATGCTTACTTTATTGTTTTGTGAGATTTGCACACTTTGAGTAATTATATTTTTTTATAGACGTGAGAATATTGTCGAATTTTCTAACAAATGGTACTAGAGTTGGTCTAATTGTTGGTGATGTGGAAAGTTCTTAAGTGACGGTTATTTAATGATTATTTTACGGAAGGGCTCCTAACCCACTTACACTTACCTAGTTGACTAGTATAGTCCGTAATAACTTTGGTGTATGTTTTTAGAAGTCCATTGAAAACATGGGATTTCAGGTAACTTCATATGACGATATATAAAGTTTTATTCTTTGATAGAGAAGGGTAAGAGATATGTGACCCAATAGAAATTGACGAGTCCACTAAAAAATGAGGGGAAGCCAAAAAAATATTAGTGATAAAGATTGAGATGATACTGATTCTCAATGCATTAGCACAATCTATTCATGGCGATAACATTATTAATAATATTGTGGAGAAAAACACTGTAAAAAACTTGTTGAAAAAGTTAAAGAAATTGTATCTCGGGAAGAATATGACCACAAAGTTAAATCTATAGCATCAGTTGTAGCGGTCGAAGATGACACAAGAAGAAAATATAGTTCAATACATGCATGTGTTCAACAGTATTGTTGATCAACTGGAGAAGGCTGATGTGAAGATGGAAGAAGAAGATAAGACATTTATTCTTCTTACATCACTTTCAGACTCATTTGATAATTTGATTACTACCATTTTATACGAAAAAGAGACTTGAAAATAGAGGAGGTTCAATCAGACTTTTGTCAAACGATAAACGGAAGAGCCCTGATGATGATGCTCATGACTTAAAGGTCTCCTTGTGTGTGATCGAAATAAAAGAGAAAGACATGCTAGAAAGAATATGCTTATAACAAAGGTAAGTGCTAATAGCAAGGGTAAGTCCAAATATAGCGAAAAGGGCGGACAGTGCTTTAATCACAAGGAATAAGATTATATTAGACTCGAGTGTCCTGAAAAGGACTTCGATGCATCATTGACTATTCTCAATTGTGAAAATGTCTTCACACGCGACACTTGTTCTAAATATGACCGTTTTGATGAGTTTCATATGACAAAGGCTGAACAGTATCTTTGTCTGACGGGTGTACTTGTCAGATCAATGATTTTGAAACAATGAAGATCAAGATGTTTGATGGAGTTGTGTGCAATTTGGGTGGTGTTGAAGTGTATCACAAAGCCGCGGAAGAATCTAATTTTCATTGGCGTATTAGCTTCACGGGGCTATAAATGTTCCATAGTGGTGGAGTTATGAAATTACATGAGGTCGTTTGGTTCATATGAGAGGATAACTTAGTAATGAAATATATTGTCTAGTATATAGGTAAAATATTTTTAAACTTCAATTTTTTACACTTCAAAAATTTTGACTATGTCGTGTACGAGGGAAATTGGCTTATAGGATACTTTGATTAATAAATAATTATCAACAAGTTCGAACGATAAGACTCTTGGGATGGAAGCTTGGTCAAAGGGCTCACCCAACATCAACGAATAGTTGGTGTGATGCAACTGTATAATGTATTGGAAAATGTGAATCAAATAAGTGGGGAACCATACAATAGATTGATTGCTTTATATGTAATTGGATAAATTAAATATAAATTGTTATATTGCACTGATAACAAGTGTGGAAATTCTGTGATTGATTGGATGAACTAAGGTATGACTTTGAGTTTCAGACTCAGGGGAGCTTGATGAATTGGATTTAGTGAGTGTGTTAACCTTGAAAAGAATTGCTTGCAGATTCATGGGGAGTTTGCTGGTAGATTCTTAATGAAGAGTTAAAAATTTGAAAGTGGTAGATCATTGGGTGACCCTTTTTGTCACCAACTTCTTATCGAGACTTTTACAAACAAACTCACCCCATTTCCCTTATAAATACCTATTTACTCCCGTGAATTATTTGCACTAAAATTTGTTAAATCTTAACTATCAAATTTCTTTCTACTCTTTTCTTAAAGGTCCGAAGTATAAATTTTTTTCTTTTACTACTATCACTGGTCTTCAAGTTGCAAGGGTGGCTTGTGGGGGTATCGAAGGAAACAGCCGAGTCGGATCCCCTAAAATTTAATTATCTTAAGGATCACAAATCTTGTTCAATATGTATATATCATACATAATTTTATACAAAAAAATTCTAAAAATTATATATAAATAGTCCAAATATAATTTTCAAACGTACCAATCATTTTTATTAAATTATCAACAAAAACTTAATTAGTACATAAGTAACTCTAACAAAAAAAATTATCGACGGGAGAGGCTCCTATTTCCAAATTCGAGTCGAACCCTTTAAATACCAGAGTCAACTGTGTCTAGTTGTCTAACTAGATTTCCAGGTGAGACCGATCTTAGAACCGAAGTAATAAAAGAGATGCGAGACCGATCTTAGAATCGAAGTAATAAATGGATCTCGTGCTTTCTCTATTCAGATAACTAGATTGAGAGAGAGAAGTATATGGCCAAAAGAGTTATGTTATGAGAGAAAATATTCTAATGAAAGGGCAATACACAAGTGAGCTCAGAGTTAAATGTTCTCTATAAAATTCAAAGTTGTTAGTATTATAATTACGGTAAATGATCTAATGGATATTATTGGTTTTGTGAATGTTCGTATAAATATTTTATTTTTATTATTATCTTTTTATCGTTGATAGTATCCTTAATTACTTTATTATCATTTTTCAGTGTCATATATATACATATATATTTGTAGAATGTAGCGCCGAAAATATAGAAAATTTCTTTTATGCATGTGAAAAGTAATCGGTTAATAACAGTCCTTTGCCTACGAGAACTATAAAACTTAAGTAGTACAAAGTCCGTATGTGTATATATATATATATATTATATAGGAGATGGTTCAAGAGAGAACTACTTAAAAAAAATTAACCAGAGAACCAATCACAACCCTTAGATTAAATATAATCCAACGCTTAATATTTTAAAAGATTAAGATTGCAGCTCTCAGTAATTCCCGCTCTTTCTCTCTCTCTAAATCTCTCTCTCTTTGCGTTAGTTTTTCTGTGAGTTGTGAATGGGTGGAAGGAGAGAGAAAATAATGAAGAGAGGAGAGGAGGGCGTAAATAACGACACCACTCGGGAGACAAAAACAAAAAGAACGTTATCAAACTCAAAATAATACTGTTGTTTATTCTAAAATTAAACATAAATTTGAATTCATATATTCATACCCATAAATTTGGATTCATACATTCATACGTATAAATTTGGATTCATATATATGTATGTATGAATCCGTAAAAAAAATTAATAAATTTGGATTCATACATTTATACTCATAAATTTAGATTCATACATATGAATGTATGAATCCGTAAAAAAAAAGTTAAAAAAAATAATAAATTTGGATTCATACATTCATACCTATAAAAATTAAAAAAAAAGTTTTAAAAAAAATTAAAAAATTTGGATTCATACATTCATACCTATAAATTTGGATTCATACATTCATGAATGTATGAATCCGTAAAAAAATGTTTAAAAAAAGGTTTAAAAAAATGTTTTAAAAAAATGTTTTTTTACAAAAAAAAGTTTAAAAAAAAGTTAAAAAGAAGTTTTTAAAAAATAAAAAAAAATGTTGTGGAGGGGGTTTGAACCCATAGTAAAGTCTAATTATCTCTAAACTAGACTTCTAATCTGATTGAAATTAATCGGATGGTAGAGAGAGGTTCTCTGGTGTAATTTTTTTAGTGGTTCTCTCTTAAACTTGACTCATATATATATACTACAACAAAGATCAAATATAACGGATGCGGTTTAGTGGATCAACAACTATGTAGAAACTTAAAAGACTTTTATAGACTGTATTCGATTGATTTCATACGCTACCGTTCTCTAGTTAAATCTCAAATCCACCGAAGTCTCTCGTTCGCTAAGGCAGGGGGTTTACATAGTTGAATATATATATATATATATATAGCTCAATTTAAAGCTTAACGTTTCCTAACTTCTTTTAACAACCTATGATCCTCACTAATCACTCTACTCAAAGTTCAATTACATTCATGATTTCACACACACATTATATGTATATAAATCAATCCCTAACTAGATGTCAGTTGTAATATTGTTAAAAACAAGCCAGAGAAAAACACACACGCACGCACATACACCTACCTACCGATTGGCCTCGTTTTAATGAGACACTAAAATGTGGAGTTCGCAGAGCCATGAGAAAATGTAGAGAACGTAGGAGGTAGGGTGAGGTAAGGTTGGACCACACTGGAAATGGAAACAACAAACAATGTCTTAATTTGAAATGGATATGTGAGTTTTGAACAGTTGGGAATTTAAAGAACACTGTTGAGAAGCTTTTAATAATTTTTGTCATTGCACTCACTACTATCTTGCTCTCATTTCACCTACCTCTTCATTTATAAATCACAACTATTGTTGTCACAACTTTACATATACCACACAAGCAAGCTCTTCTTAATTATATATAAGAAAATAAGATTATTAGATTATTGTGGTTCTAACAAGTAGGTTGTCACTTATATATACCATGTTAATTATATATAAGAAAATAAGTATGAAAAATATAAATATAATTTGATAGTTTTTGATCAAGATTCTGTAACCAAGGGAGACTAGAATTTGCAAATAATAAAAAATGAGACAGTTAATTTATTTGATTATTAGTGTAATCATGTAAGTGGTTATCGCTGTCACGTACAACCTCGATCGTAAACTAATTTAAATTTGGTATGAAAAGAGGGTCAATATTCTTTTTTAACAATTTTAAATAATAAGAAGCTTAGGTAATTGAGCTTGTAAACTTGATATATGTGTACACTGAAATTCTTTTGTTATGAAAACAAATAATATAATGCCCTTAATTTGTGATTTTCGATTAATATTTTTGATTATTAACAAGTCAACTATAGAATTTAAGACCACGTGTGCAGGTAATAAAATTGATTAAATAATTAATTTAACCTTGGCGCCTTGAAAAATCTTTCAAAAAGTCGATGCCTAGACACCAGCGCATTTACACAGGCAATTATATTTTATTAATCAGGCTTTTCATAGATCCAATGATATTAAAACGTCGATAAATAAATATAAGATTACCAGGCCTTGTAATAAACAATGAAGAATTATTTTGTAAAAATTTAAAATTAATAATTTAATAATAAAGGAGAATAAAATCAATATATGGCATGACATTGTAACTTCCAGGAACTTGTGGTCCATGACGTAAGATTATAGAATGACAAATAATTTAATTAAGAGTAAGAGTAATTAATTTATAATTATCAGTTATTAATAGTAAAAGGTCAACTTAATCGTAACCTAACTAAGAATATTCTACAATGACCTTGGAACATTAACAATCTTGCCAATCTCATTTCGTTCTCGTCAACTATTAAATTTTTATATCTATTTTTAACCAAAAATACTGAATTTAAAAATTATATATATATATATATATATATATATATATATATATAATTTATTTGTATTTTAATCTCAATAAACAATTGGCAATATGTGCTGATGGGTTTTAGGTCTAAAAATGATATAATTGATCAGCTTTACACATTAATCATTACAGAGGCCTAGCGGTAGCTTATACGGAGTATCTCTACAGTAAATTTGTGTCCCTATATATTTACTACGCACATGTGTATATTTACTTCCCAAACTCACAGTTAATTCTGTTTTACATCTAATTTTGATGTGACAAGTAAATTGTAATATCCACTTATTTAAACACAATTAATTAATATGAATTTAGTAAATAACAGACTTTCTATATATACAGACATATATTTCTGTGTGTGTATTCGCATACGTAGCTGGAGAAATCAAGGCCAGTGAAATATTATATACTCTTCATACAATATATATAAAATGAATGTGTAAATTTTTAGTCGTGTAGTAGTATATAATGCAATTATATATATAGGCTGAGACAAAATAACAGAAAAAAACATTAAAAAAACAGCACAAAATTTTTTATTAATTACTATGAGAAATAGTAATAAATTATTTTTAAGAGTTATTAATATTGCCATAATAAAGTGTCAAAACTAAAACTATTACTATTATCAATATCCGCCGGAATTATTCCCATATCATCGCCGGTGAACTCTTGGACACCGTACCACGGCGGCGAGTAGAAGAACCACTCATTGTCCACCTCAGCAAACAATGATTCATCATTCAACACAGTCGTCTCGAAACTCCCGTCCAGTCTTGGCAACTCCACTATTTCTCCCAGCTCTTCCGGCGACGCCGCCTCCTCATCCGTTACAAGCGAAGAAGACGAAGATGTCGCCGGAGATAAGGGGCTAAGGTGGTCCATGGCGGCGGCTTTTGCGGCAGCTGCTTGGACGTCACTTGCCGAGCACGTGACCGGCCGTGGAAGCTGATCAGCCAGTTCCGGGAAATTGAGGATAGCTGTATTTCCTTTAATAGAAAGTGCGGCGACGTCATGTGCACGAGCCGCCATTTCGGGGTTGGAAAATGTGCCGAGCCAGATCCGAGTTTTTTTCTTGGGCTCACGTATTTCTGATACCCATTTGCCCCATGTTCTCATTCGGACCCCTCTGTAAACAGGGTGTTTAGTTCCGTTTGTTGGAGTTGTTCCGGTGCTCCGTTTTACCCGTTTCGGATTCGGGTCGGTTGATACTCCTAACTGCCTTTTCTTACTTGATGATGATGATGATTGTGGTTTCGAAACTGAGTTGCTACTTGACTCGGTTTCCGAGTTTGTTGACTCACCCATTGATCAAAATCTCTAACAAATTCTTCCACCAATATATCTATATATATATATATATCACTTTAGAGAGAGGCAATGGAGATGTAATGATATATGTAAATATAAGTAGGTGTATATATAAAGGCTAATAAGGAAGATAGTAGTAGTGATCAGTGAGTTATCTCAGTGGAGAAGTAGAGAGAAAACGAGAGTAATGAGATTCATATATAAATGAGAGTATGGTGTATGTCTATTATATATATATATATATTAAGAGAAAAATGTATATAAGTAGTGTATAGGGCTAAACGGTGTAGAGAGATAAAATGTTATAATACTGAAACCGTATTGATTCAACCAGGTGAGGTTAAAAAGGTCTTTTGCTAAAGATTAATATTTTAAGGAGTAATTTGCATAATGTGTACCTGCACTTTACAGTATCTAGCACTTTGTGTACCACACTTTTCGAGTTAACACTTTGTGTACCTGCACTTTGAGTTTTTTTGCAATGTGTGTACCGACCGTTAAATCGAAGGTAACGCT
>JAUEJK010055170.1:0-12275 GCA_032274865.1 Eryngium alpinum | reverse complement strand
AAGTTGTTAGGAGTAGTTGCACTCTTTTTGTTCTTATGTAATTGAGGTTTAGGTATTTCGGAAGTGCGATGATTTCAGTAATTTTATTTTATAATATTATAGTGTGACGACTTTTTAATATATACATAAATAAATTTTAGCTCCGATCCAAGTAAAATATAATTAATATTTGTCCTGCACAAGATAAAACGAGAACCTTGATATGTCTGGTTGTTCTTGTATATATATAAGTTGTGTTACATATTTTAATTATATTTGCACTCAGTTTGAGATGACTAATATTTGTTATTAGTTTTTTTTGGTACAAAATGTGTAATGCGTTGAATCTGACACATACATACGTATAACATTCACAAGTTCTGCTTATAGCAATTTGCATTTCTACAGCAGCAGCCCTTTTATATAATAATGTGATAACTAGGTGGTTTTAGAGATGAAATTTTTTCAAGCTTCAAAGATAGTTCCAACTGTTTTAAAGGTAATAAATGTTGGTATAAATCTCACCTTCCTCTGTTCTGCACTTTGGAAACCTATAGTCTATACTATTTCTTTTTTCTGTTTACTGACTCATCTACAAACTATTAGATGCATTTTCTTTTTCGAGGATTCTTGAGATTTTTTTTAAACTAATTACTAAACATATGTAGGTTAAAAGATTCTAAATTTTAGTGGAAGCAATAGAATATCATATAAAGATAAAGCTTGCTCTGCTCTTTTTTGAAAAGAGAAACATAAAATAACCAGTCTAAAAGAACATGGAACATAAATTTATATTCTTTTGATTTTGTTGGTAAGACAAAGCAATCAATAAGGTTACTCTTTGAAACTTGAAAGTTTTAAATTAAAATGCTTCACACACACACACACACACACTGAGTTATGTTATCAGTTGTGTTAAGCAGAGTGGAGTCCATAGAGAAGAAAGAGTTGTAGCTAGCAGCTTCATGTCTTCTTCCATGATGGTCAGATCAAGAGAATATCCAAAGCTATACGATTCGAGCAATCATCAAGCTGATTTCATCAGAAGTGAATACGAAGTAAGACTTTTGCCACTACTCAATTTTTATTTTGAGAGAAATTTGATCCTAGCAGAGTTATGAACTTACAGGATGATTGGCAGCTTGCACTGTCTTTTGCAGTTCGTTTCATTGTTTACGTCATACTTATGGGTAAATATTAATCTCCAGCTGTGTATAATTTCTGTATCTCATGATTTTACACATGGGGAATAATAGAAATTTGTATAATGGCACAGTGGTGATCATGATTGGGATACTGGTGATAATGAAGCTGCTGAAGGATTGTGATGAAGAGGAGGCAGCGGCGGAGGGACAAGTAGTGACAACATCATCGGAGACTAGCAGTTTGTTACGGAAAGAGGCGTTGTCTTTGAAATATGGTACATGTGATGAAGAAGATTTATTAGAGTCGGGCAACTGTAGTAGCAGCTCATCAGACGACTTGTACGACGCAACGATATGTGTTATCTGTTATGACAATTTGCGGAATTGCTTTTTTGTTCCTTGTGGTCATTGTGCTACTTGTTGTGCCTGTGCTAAGAGGTACTAATCCATATATTAAATGCGGATTTGCGCTTTCTGATTTTATTTATGAGATTAAGCTCTACTTGATTGATTGTGCAGGATTGTTGATGAGGGAGAAAACAAGAATTGTCCGATATGCAGAAGATTGATTCACAAAGTGAGGAAATTGTTCAGCTCATGATGATAAATCCTTTTTCTATTTTCTTGAAGTTGATTAGTAATAAAAGAAACCCGGAGTTGTAATTTTTAATCCTCTTTCTTATATCCAACCTGTGGCAATGTACAATCAGTTAAATAACCTTTTTCGGTACTAACAGAAATATTAGAACCAATTTTCGAATATTAAAGACATGTTGGGTGCTATTGGACCTATCTAAACCTAAAAGTTAGTTTAAAGATTGAGGACTTTCCTCACACTTATGACTTATATTCAAACAACCAGTCCTTTCCACAACCGATGCGGAAACAACCTAAAGACATTCCTCTCTTTTTACTTAAATGAATAATAAAATACAATACATGGTTAAATCATATTCGCAGATGTAACTTAGATGTAACTTGCTGTTGTACATATACAATATATGTAATTATACATATAGATCGGGTGAAAGTGCTCGGGTATTCTTTGTTTGTAAGTCACTCCGTCCCCATCAAGCAACAATTTCAGGCCGTCGGATCTTGGATTATACGGATGAGATTTTAAAAAAAAAATACACTTTTCATAGAAACTTTGTGTGGAAAGCCAACTCGCTACAATGACGGTGTTTGTATAATCATTATAAGTGGTTTAATCACTTAAAATAATTACTATTCTAATTTTTTTTCTTCAGATAAGTACTTATTTTTAGGTTACACAAACACCCACAATTATACGTGAAAAATATATTTTTATAGAAAATTAGTATGAAAAAGTTTTTCGTTAAAAAAATACACGGAAAACCTAAAATTAATTTATTAAGATTTCAGATATTTATAATATAGTTTCTGGAATTGCTGCTGCTTTTTAATTATTATTATGCTTAGTTATAAAATTTATAAATTAATTTATAAATTTTAAAATTATTATAAATATAATATTAACAATTCGACTATTTCCTGTATAAGTTACAAAAAAGATTTTCTCAAAAATTATTTCAAAGTAGTGTACCATATTAGTTATGTTAGTTGAATAAACGATTATGTTGGGAAGTTAAAATTGTATTGTTAAATTTGTAATACTTACGACGGCTTTTAGTAGGTAGGTTTGTCAAGGTTATTAATCTTAAAGTTTCTGCTATTGTACTTGTTTTGTTTATGATAATATAGTATTGTTCTAATAACATTTTTGATTATTTACTAATATTGATGTCATCTAGTAAACTCTAAAATATATCCAATACTGAGAGCACTAAATTGTAGTAGAAAATATACACCAACTTCGTTGGGTTGGTAGGAAAGAAGTTCAAATAACACTGATTCATTATCGTTTTTTAAGTGCATTTCTAAGATTTTTATTTATTTGAAGAAAAAGGAGTTTTTGGAGAGTGAAACAAAAATTCAATTACACATAAGACCGGTGTAAAAGCACGGTCGATTTTAAAATTTATAAATTAATTTATAAATTTAATTATAAAATTTAAATATTATTATAAATACATTACAATATTAATTGTTTTTAATTTATATGACATATATTATAGAATAAGACTTTGTAAGTAGGACATTAGTTCTTATCTAATTTTTTATTTAATTAAAATTATGATACAATTTTTTTTATTTATTAAAATTATATTTAAAAAATAATATTCTATGTAATAGACAATAAAAATTTAATAATAAAATATAAATGAGATAGACATAATTTATATTTAAGTACGATATTACTTCTTATTTAATTGAAATTACGATTTATTCTTAAATATCAAATTACTTAATATTTAAATATTAATCAAGAGGTTATGACGATGACCAATTATCGTTAGTTCTGCTTTAAATAATAAAGTATATATATTATTATTTTCAACATATTTGTTATTTCATCATTCTACATTTTGTTAAATTAGAATTAAAATCTCTTAATTTTATATGAAGTAACTTATTTTTGGCAACACAAAATGGTTTTTTTATTCTAAAATAGAACTTGTTTTCCAATACTAAAATACAAAATATGCTATATCAAGTACTTTTTTTGTGCTATAGTATAATTTAAAAAATAAAATAAAATAATATAATATAATACACACTCACATATAATTGTTACTATTTTATACATATACTTGGTCTTATATTACTAAATATCGGTACACAGAGAGAATATAGTATTTCTAGATGTCATATATAATTAAAATAAATGCCAACAGAGTTGGTAACCTATATAGGTTTAGATCCAGAGCCAACATGGCTATGTAAGCTTTACAACCAAAACTGTAACAGTCGCTGATGAAGTGAGCTGACGGCTGGGATTAAAAAAAAAATTAAAATTGTCCGTAACCATTTATTGCGGAAAAAAAAGAGCCGTAACAATTTGTTCAGGTCGATTTTAAGCGAAATTAAACCTTGGCATTTGGATGCGGCTGAGATCAATTGTGACCGTAAACCTCCACAGCCAATTTTGGCTATGTATCAGGACCCAACTTATATAGACTAAGTCTCCAAATAAAGTTTTAGGTCCCTAGTTCAAATCCCTGCACCCCTTTTTTTTTGTCAAAAGTTCACTTTACTTTCCGCTGCAAATAGCATCAGATACATGAAACTTTCCGCACAGAATAAGTATTTTCCGCTACAAATTTCTGCGGAAAACGTAATTGTTTTTAAAAAAAACAGTTGTAAAAGGCTGTTTAAGAGATCTTGGCCAACATTTGTCCTCGATGAATATCCATTTTTGATAAAGACCGAAATTCAATCTAATTTTAAAATCATTAGAAAGTTACAAACTTTATTTCTCTAACGAGGAAGTTACGGACTATAATGGCTGGTTTTTAATTGCAAGTTTTCTTATGTTTAATTGTATAAATATTTTTTCTCACCTTATCGGTTTTATTATCACTTTTTTTCCTCATAAAAAACTTCTGAAAATAAGCCCATTTTTTTTTATAAATAAAATTCTCACATTTCCTATTGAAGTGCACCAAATTCATAGGAGTCCTTTTAAATTTCTCTACACTTCCTTCTTTGAAATTTCAGGCTTTAAATTTTTTCTTCCAATATTAGCAGCGTCTTTTAGTTAATTAGCTATAATTTCAGATAAAATCATTAATCAAATAGATGTAGGGACCTTCGTACTTCCTCTATTCGGATAGCCAGTGAGAAAGATATTATATATGTTAGGATTCCGATTATATCATATATTATTTATATATTAGTCTAATTTTAGGGAGATATACTAAACTTGTTGTTATTATTATTGTATTAGTTTATTTAGTTTTTTCCTGAGTTTAAACGAACTTGAAAAAAATTTGTAATACCATTGTTGATCACAATAATCTACCTAAGATTGAATGAGATATAAGTCTATTAGTTGTTCCCCAAATATATACAAACTTGAGAGGAATATCGTAATCTGATTATTTAACACAATAATCAAGTTTGTAGGAGGGAGGGGCTTGAATACAATCTTATAAAACTTTTGAACTTTTCTTTTGATATAACAAAATTGTAGACAAAGTGATTGTTTCCCCTGATATGAAGAACACAAACAGTCCCGAGAATAGATAAGATCAAATCAAAAGAAATTTTATAGAAACAACAAAGAATTATTAAAGAAAAAAATTCATTAATCTTGGAATGATTTTTTTGAAAATTCTAAGTAAAGCTCAAAACCTTTCTCAGTTACAAGTTTATAAAGAATTACAACTCCAATGCTTCTAGCAAGTTACAACTTCACACTATATCTCTCTCACAAATACAAAGCTTATTTCTTACTAAAAATTTATATCAAAGATAGAAAGATAAAAAATTTATAAATTCTGAATCACAGATATAATAGGTAATTTGTCCCCTGATATGTCAAGGCATGTTCTCATCTCCAACTAATTTTGTCTTCTTGTGTAGACTACTTGATGGTGACATGGCACACAATGTTCTCTTTCCTTGTTAGGCTAAACAAAACTTGACACATGTATTCTTATACTACAATTTTCTTCCATATTTTGCATTTCTAGTAACCAAATATTAGTTATATTTCCACGCATTTAAAATACAAACAACGACTACAAGATTCTCCATTAATGCTTAGTTCCACTAAACATGTTTTATTCCCTGAAGTATATTTGTTCCCATAATACTATCCCATGATAAATAGTTAACATTGCCCCGCTAAAATTTAAACATGGAAATCTGTACCCCTGATGATATGGCTCGTAATATCTTAGTACAACTTTAGTGTAGACTTGATCGTGGATACAAAATTGTTCGCTTGATGCAAATCTGTATACAACTTAACACTTGTATACTATTGAGTTTACAAGACCTTCATTCTATAATGTGCTATTTAAAAACTATACAAGTATGGGCATTTATTTTTCAACTAAAATTAACACATTATTATCATCAAGACTTAGGCCTGACAATTTGGGTGCTAACCCATTAAATCAGTCCAAACCGACCCAAACTTGGGTTGGATAAGTATTACTTTAGTAATGGTTCAGGTTAATAAATTATCCAATTATTATATGAATAAACAAGTCAAATCTATAACCCAATAACTCTAATTTTCTTAGCTATGTTTTCCACTAGTTGATCCACCTTATCTTTCCTTTCATATGTTTTCAGCCTAACATATGCTTCAACTAAGGTGACTGGTGTTGTTTCTTTATCTCCCCCCACAATCTATTCTTTTTCACAAGTCTCACTTGTACTCACACATCTAAATTTTTATTTGCCTTGTAAGACACTTCTCTCCCCAAACTTATTAGTGCTTTTAATACTTTCTCACTCTCATATGATTATGTTTTTTGACCATCTAAGGGGTTGAGTCATGCCTTTCAGATGCACTGGTTATTTCCAAACTCTCGCTTGTTTTGACCATAAAAAGGTTCATCTAGGCTTGGATCATCTCTTAATTAGTTAGTCCAATCAAAGCATCTATAGCTACATTAGTGACTAAAAAACATAGATTGTATGCAATTATGTCTCAGGGGCAAAAAAGAATTGCTTTGCGAGGCTGTAATTTTAAAGTGGCACTTTCTTCCTCTAATACATGTGGAAATTCCATCGAAGAAGTATGAATACATGAATCCAAATTTTGGGGGGATTATAACACCCCCATATCCAAAATCGGACATGAGGGCTACGTAAACTGAAAAAAATCACCTGTTTTAACTCGACTAGTCCACAACAAGAATGAAATAGTCTAAAAAATAAGATAAATCCACCAACTATTATAATTAAAACTCCAAAGTGCCATCACGCACAACACATAAAACATCTCAAATGGAAGTTCAAAAGAAACTTTATTACAGCCAATGTCTCCCCAAATAAAAGTTAAACTAATTAACATCCTTATTTTCTGCTATAGCCGCTCTCAAATCACACATGCCCCTGATCCCCCCGATGACCTGCCGTGAAGAAAGAAATGGTGTGAGACAATTGCCCAGTACGGATAGAGATCAAAATAAATAAATAACTAATTGAAATAAAGGAATACTTGAATGAATAATTAAAGCATAAGTATTAACCATAAGGTGGACACCCAAAGGCCACGATTATAAGACTGATAAAGATAACATAATTGATAGCAAAAATATTGAGTATCACACCAGATACAATAGACTTGAACTGATATAACATGCTGACTGAACTGAGTATCTTAACTTAATATAAAAAAGTTCTGAACAAGTATATATAACAATATAGATATGGTATCATATTAGTATCTATCTCAAAGGTCGATACGATCACAAGTCAGAGGGTAGCTAAGCCACAAGACAACTGAGCCACGAAGGCAATCTGAGCCATAAAGGCGTATACAATGGTCATGCAGAATCCAAATGTATAGCTGAAGTATAGGGATGTATGGCACGTACACCTCTAACTACTAACTGATATACTGACTGATATATTAGGGTCGACCCATACGCCTCCTAAATCTGAAGTCATGACTATAATTCACCTACGAACTATCTGAACCGGTGAACTGAAGCACACCCACAAGCCAATTAAACTAAAGAGACGCTGAACTAATCACACCATCATGGTTGGTGACATATCATCGGTGCCTCAATGACATGGTTGTGGTACCCCACAGCTGGTTATATACTCAATATATTTATAAGTGAGTTATACAAGTTCGACAAGACAACTAAATCTGAATGTGTCATACACGTGCATTTCTGAACTAGGTATGCGAATAAAGAAAGACATCTAAATCAACTTTCTAATTATAAGAGCACGGGAAAAGATTTTAAGCATCGAACAAAGAATGAACTCACCCGGGTTGAAAATTATTGCTGAAAGAAAACGAAATCCGTACCTGATGTGCTACCAATAATTTACCCAAATACACATGTTAAGCTCCTCCAAAATAATCTAATTTTTAAATAATAAATGCACATATAAGTATCAATTTATATGTCTTAAACTTCTATAACTAAGTGGCACAACCTTTAATAATACCCACTTATAAATTGAGCAAAGTTCACAAAGCATTTATATCCTATACCTAGAAGCCCAATTTTCTAAATAAATGCCCTTGTTTGAATCCTCATTATTTGATTTCCCGAGGATTTATAAATAAGTTTTCTTCACCTTGTTAAGTAATACATATTTCTCCAAATTTATTTCATGCCACCCACATATATATATACATGACAAAAGGGTTTCCAGACCAAAAAGAAATACTAAAATTGCTCTTAATAAACGATTTCAATGCTTATAAACTCAAGCCATAGAATCTAAAAATTCAAGGAGAAAGAAGAAGACATACTAGTTATTTGGAGTTACTTGGAATTGGCCGAAAAAGTAGTTCGCCGATGAGATATTCTATTTCTCCTTCTCCTTCTTTCCCAACTGCTGTTATCGACTGAACTACCAGGGCTGTTGAAAAAAAAGTGAGATGTGAGGTCTGAATAAGATTTGGGGTAAGAGGAAAGTGGGTTAGGTTAGTTTGGGTGTAACATGTGGACTGCCTTCTTAGTTTGTTGGCCCAATTAAATAGGATATAAAAAGCCCAAGGTGGAAACCCAGGTGTTAGAAGGATCCTTATTGCTTTGGTCTCTAAAAGGAGAAGTATGCATCAATTATGAAGTGTCTATAGTCATTCATCTTCTATTGGGTCCTCATTAATTGGAGAAACATAAGATTTTGATGGAATGAAGCCAAAGATTTGTGAAGTAAGAGATGTGATAGAAAGTGATCCATCGAGAGATAGTGTGCGTGTCTTTACTTGTGCGTCAGTTTTCTCACTCAATTGTTTCCCTAGTGGTGTTTCTAAGGAACATTAGCTTATGTTTATGTCTCACATCACTCATTTATATTCCTGATTGAGGACTATTTCTAATAGCTGCATCGAAAGATGCAACTAAGGATTTGTTTGATTTCTTATTAATAACTAAGTCTTGTTAGAAAGATTTAGCATAACTCAACTTGGGTTTTTCACTTTTGGTCAATCCCTTCAACTTTTTTATCTTATGTTTCTAGGCTCACTCTCCTCTCCCTCACCACCCTCTAGAGATGTAGGTTAAGAACTTCACTGAAAGACGGTATAATATTACTATGTTACCATTGCACTCATTTTTAACATTCTAAATAACTGCCTACTACTCTTTGTACTAGCGTATGTAATCTCTGATAGAATGAATTTGGATTTAGAAAAAAATAAAGGATAAACTATATCCAACCAATTAATTAGGGTATTTGAATTGTTAGTTATTTATTTTATCTTATGTATCTGGATGAGATTTTGTCCTATAAATAGGACTTTTCACCAATGTTATTTTCATGAATAAAATTACTTCGTTTTCTCTGTTTCTTAGTTTATATTTATGAGAGTAGCCTTCTCGAACATGCCTTCTTCATCATTGGTGCTTTCACTGAGAGATCATCATGACCAATACTCGTCAGAGATCTGTTGATGAGACATTAGCTTCTTTGCAGGAGGCTACTAACTCACTCAAGAAAATATCTGATCAACATGAAGCCACACTCCACACCCGACTTACCAACTGTTAATCACAATGAAGATTTGTAGAGGGGGGTGAATGCAAATCTTACAATCTTTTTAGCTTTTATCTTCAAACACAAATAATCAAAGCAACAACAACTATGCAGATTTAAACTAAAACTTGAAAAGTAAATCAAACACAGAATTATCAAAGTTCAATTGTATTAAACTTTTAAGGTTTTCTCTGAGATAAGAAAGGATGCTTTCTCAGCTACAAAATTTCCAATACTACGAAGCTAATCTCAAATTACAAAGCAAATGGAATCAAACTCTCATATCCTATTACAAATCTGAGCTACTCTTGCTAAGTATTCTGAAATCTCTTAACAAACTAAGAGTTGTTATCTCTCTCTGTCTTTCTCTCAACAAAACTCACAAGACAATACAAAAAGTTACAGAGAAAGACCTACATAATGGCTATATATAAGAAAATAAAAGGACAGCTGCAGAACCCCTGAAGGTGTGAAATCCCCGTATGGTGTGGACCGTAATGATGGTGACAGACTACACTCTTTTCTTTTCTTTCCAAATTTGTCCAAGCAATCTTTTGCCATGTGTAGTCTGGACCACAGGTTTTCCACCACTCTCTGACACTCTAGTACAGAAAATGTGGCTTCATTTCCAAGCAAGAAGACAAAATACATCTTTCTTTACTGCTACCTTGTTCCCCTGATGCTTGGGTGCTTTATCCCCATATGAAGCTTTAACCCTGAAGCTTAATCCCGTACGGGGATAAATACATACTTCCCCGTATGGTTTTGAACCTTGATCTTTTTAACCCCTGAAGCTTATTAGGGCTTCCAACTTCTTCTAACTTGCAGTCTTGACATCAGAGAGCTCAAAACTACTTTATTCTAAGCATTCTAATTACAACTTGACACTTGTTTACTATTGAGTAACAAGGTCCTTATTCACTAAGTTCAAATGAAACTATACAAGTAAAAACTCTTATTTAGAATGCTTCTAATGACATCATCATTTATACATAACTCATGCAAACCTAACACCAACTTTGCCACCTTGAACACCATTATGCAGGAGATGCAAAAATCACTTTTCGATCTCAATCAAAAATTAAACCTACCACAATCATCACACCCATCATCATCATCGAAAAAGGAACCACATCGTGAAGAAACTACACCCACAACCCCTCGTGCTAGTAGCAATCCGGAGATACAATATCATTATCAAAAAGTTAAGATTTCTGAATTTGATGGTTCAAATCCTGTGAACTGGGTACTTCAAGCTAAGAGGTATTTTTCGTTATACAGGACCCCGTAACAAGAACACATAACTATTGCTTCGTTCTTTATGATCGACTCTGCGCTTATCTGATATAATTGGATGGAGACTTACTACATGGACATAATTTGTTTGTGCTCTAGAAGGCAGGTTTGGTCATTCATCTTTTACAAATCACGAGGGAAACTTATTTAAGCTACAACAAGTTTCCACTGTGGCAGAGTATCAAGCTGAGTTTGAAAGTTTGTCCAATAGAGTATATGGATTGTCAAATACTTGACTCCTTAATTGCTTTTTATCTGGCCTCCATATTGACATACGTAATGAATTACAGATTCTCAAACCGCAAACTACTACTCAAGCCATTTCTCTTGCTAAATTAGTTGAGAAGAAATTGTTAAACCAAGACAATATCCCACCATGAGAATCGCCCAACCCTCGGCCAATCTTTTAGCTCATAATGTTGCCCCATCAAAGTTAATAGGTAATTATCTCAGACATCTTACACCATCTTCATCGATGCCTCCACATTCTCATCGGTTGACACCAGGAGAGATTAAGGTTAGGCGTGACAAATGTCTCTGCTATAATTGTGAGGAAAATATTGTCCTGGACATAAGTGCAAAGCATGTTAATTTTTACCTATGTTAAAAGATTGTGATGAAGATGCGGAGGAGCTTAAGGATCTTGATATAAAGATGATCCAGTGTCAATCTTGAGGACAAGATTGTTTCAATGACATGGGGAATGATTGAATGAATTTGAATTTTATAAAAAAGGATAAACTTTATCCAACCAAGTAATTATGGTATTTGAATTGTTAGTTATTTATTTTATCATATGTATCTCGATGAAATTTTGCTCCTATAAACAGGACTTCTCATCAATGTTACTTTCATGAATAAAATTACTATGTTCTCTCTGTTTCTTAGTTTATATTTAGGAGGGTAGCCTTCTCGAACAGGCCTTCTTCATCAATCTCTTAATTCCATCTCCACGGCCCAATTCCTCAGCCACCCTACTTCTTTTCTTGTTGGTGCAACTTTTTTATCGGGTTAGACGGTTGGTAACATAATGTTGTTATTAGAACTGCCACCTAGAATACTTTTTTCCCTACATAAACAAATATTGATATAACAAATCTTTTCTTATGCATTTTCTGATCATTCGGTGGAATAACCCACAACTCAACTATGAAGGTTCCTGTTGTTAGTCTCAAATAATTGATTTTGTTGATATATATATATATGCTCCTTGGAAAACTGAAAAACAAAAAACTTTTCTAGACTATTAGATTAATTAATAATTAACGGCTGTGATAATATGCAGTTGATGTGTAATATGCAGTT
>JAUEJK010055169.1:0-18827 GCA_032274865.1 Eryngium alpinum | reverse complement strand
ACTAAAAATTCACCAACCTGAATAACAATATCCTTTTATTAAATTGTATTTCTATTTCTTTCTACTCTACTCGAATACAAAGAAACTGTCTCCACAGAGTCAACATGTAAAGACAAAAGAACTTATCATTTGAAACACATCCAAGTGGCTGCAGCAGCAACTTGTGGTTTCCCTGTTGCCACTTATTGATCTGGAAATCATCCAGCGAGAGCCTCGGCTTATTCCCAACTGGCAGAGCTGCTAAGAAAACAGTTAAATATGACATTTTAATAATAAAACAGAAGCCTTACAAAGATCTTGATTATCGAAATAAATATATAACTTGGATCACTCAAGGCAGGCGTAATAATATACAATTGGATTTCTTATGATTTTATAAATTTTATTTGTTTATCTTATATATAGTTTTACATTCAATATTTTCCTTAATTATTACTTGAGCAGAAATATGTTATTTCATGTTCTTCAGCTCAAAATTATCATAAGGTGTGTGTTGTTTACGAGCGTTATTGGTCTAACCACTACAAACTATTAACTCCAAAATGACTATATAATCGAGATAAAACCTGTATTTATTCTAATCCATCAATTGGCCAAGTTATTAATTATTAAGTGGTAAATTATGAAATTAATCGACATAAAACTTGTATTTATACTAGGAGATTTATACCACGAAGACTGGACACATTTAATTAATCTGATTTTAGATCAGTAATTATTGTTTACACAGATATTTAGAAGTTTAAATATAGAACACAAGATCCAAATACAGTATATCAAGTGTGCAGATCAATGCGTATCTTTTAAACATTAGTTTATTTCAATTTAAAAAGAACTGAACCAATGAAATTTTTTATCTAAAAGTATAGAACGATGCTTGTTCAAACTAATAGAGGGTCAAGGATTCAAGCTTGAGTTTCTTGAATATTTATGCACATGAAATCCAGATAATGTAAAATCTTACTGTGTAAACCAATGCGCGGTTTAAATACTCAAAAGGTATTTCTTTTTAGATACGTTATATTAAATGGACCACACTGCCAAACTGACCAACTTTGAACCACCCAAACCGCCCAATGCTCACCCCTACATATCAGTCGATAACAGACATTAACAGGCATGTGGCAACTTTAGTACCATTTGCGTGGCAGGGATGACCTCTAGCAACAATGATAATAAAGAGGAGCTTCAATAGAACAGTGCAATTTCCTGGGATATGACTAGAACAGTAATGTGCTCAGGCCGTCTTCAGAATAGATGAGGCCCTAAGCAAAATTTAATAAAGAGGCCCTATATATACAATATAGTTTATATATTAATACTTATTATTATTGTATTTAAATCATTTTTACTTAAAATATTAATTATAAATCAAATTTTTTATACATAAGACCAAATTTGTTTATATTTTAACTAAAAAGAGCTTTCGACATCTATAAGATATTTAAATAAATTAATCTTTTATTAAAAATTAATTTTAATATTACCAAATTTTATATATTTATATATTTATGAATATTAAACTATTAAATTTTTCACTAAATTAATATTAAATAATTTGTTTTTAGAATTTAATTTTTTTCAAACACAATCAAACATTAGATGAAAAATCATTAATTTTGCGTATAAAAAATAAATAAATATTTATAAATTATAATTAAAACTGAATAAATAATATAATAATTAATAAAAAATATGTTATCTGATTAAAAATTATAGATGAAAATTAATAAGAATCTAATTTACATGTGATAAGTAATATCAAAAGAAGATTATGCAAACATTAAATTGAATAGAAGTTTATTGATAGAGATAATGAGCAATGATTAGATACACATAAAAGAAAAGATTGATCATAAAAAAAAATTGCTGATAATTATATATGTACATGCAACATCTCCAACTTTTGTTGGACGAATGATTAATAATTAATTAATAAGTCGTGTCGAGTCCGGATCTTGTCGGAAACAGGCTCTCTATTCTAACGAATAGGGGGAAAGTTGCGTACATCTAACCCACCTAGACTCCGTAAGGAACTATACTGGGTAACTATGGTATGGTATGGTATATATGTACATGCAACAGAATAATTAGAACATATATAAAATATCATAAAAAATATGTGAATATTTGAGGCCCCAAAACGAGTGAGGCCCTAGGCAGCCGCCTATGCCGCCTCCCACTATAGCCGGCTCTGAATGTGCCTGGTGATGAAGGCCACAATTCACTTAATTAAGCTTTGTTTGGTTGGTTTGAATGGAATGATAAGAAAATGGAATGAAAATTATATAAGTAAAATGAGAATAAAGAGATGGTTAAAAGGGAAATGTTGAAAAATATGAAGGAGATGCAATTTTTTTATGAGAGGAACTTGTGAAGAAAATGATGAAATGAAGGAATGCTCATTGATTTTGAAACATGAAGGAATGAGTTGTAGTTTAAACACAAGAAAAATGAATGGATGAAGGAATGAAAATTTATACATACATGTGAAAAACAAGTTCAATATCATATACAGGTAATAAGATAAAAATTCAAAAACTTAGTGGCATGTAATTATGCAACTACACAGGCCATCGGCATCAGATGCTATCATGATTTGCTAAATTTAAACACTATTACAGGGTAGGCTAACAACTATATTAATACATCAACGTTGGACTAGAGTCCTATTTGGTGAGAGAGTTATACATATTTCCAACCATTTTCACTACAAAATTACAAACATGTATATCTACTACTCTCATTACTATATATTTTCTCTCCTGCAGCGACTGCCTAAGTTACATGAGAACTACCTCCTTCAAAGTAGTCCGCAACTCACCGATGCCTTTGATCCAATCAAAATTAACATCACAACACTAAGTAAACCGAATTTATCAAAGTAGAAATAAAATCACAACATTTACTAATTTATGATGAATTGCACACAATTGTAATCACCAATCAATTCTCTACTCCCTCAACTGGAATTAGGAAAGCAGAATAGGTTTCTTATAAATAGGATTTTTATCATATAATTTTATTAAGAGTTTTATAATTCAGAGTTTTATATATCAGAATTAAGATTTTGTTGGATACGGTATACTCTTCAAGAGATATCATCACAAACCTAAAACAGGCCTCATTCCCCATCAAGTGGTATTCGAGCAGGTTACTGCTGATCCCCTATCAAGTGGTATCGGAGCAGGTTACTGCTTCCGCCGCCTTATCCACCCTAAGCAATCTAACAGTCTCAAGCCACCACCACCAGCCACCTTTTGCCGTCACTTTTGTCTTAGGCATTTCACCGAACACCAGTTGGACTTCTCCAAGCCAGCCGCGTGCTACCTCACAAAATCAGCGGGTTTCCGTTCAAAACTCCACTCCCCAAGCCAGCAAATCATCAATAGTCCATCGCTCCGGAACCCAGCTGCCCAAAAATAGGTCGGAGAAAGGAGAAAATTCAGAGGATAAGGAGAAGAAGGAAAAGAAATGAGAAGGAGAAGAAAAGAAAAGAGAATGAGGAAAGCTTACGGGAAAATTCTTGCAGCTGCTTGTATGAATATAACCTAAGCCCGCAATCAACCTCCAAAATCTGACTTTAGTTTCTTTAGGCCCAAATAATACGGACCTAATTTGATAAGACCAACTTTGAACCCAGATTTTTAATAAAAAGAACAAACCATCACTTAACTCAAAACCAGTCAGAAAATCGCAGTTTGTTGCCCCACACTTTATGGAACTTACAGAACAGTCTCCCAACTTTCTACGATTTGCATATCAGCACCTATACTTTTTTAGAATTCACAATTTAGCCATTAAACTTTGTTAACTTTTTAAAACAGCCACATAAACTTGTTGAAATTTACATATCAGCCGGTTAGCTTCCTGCTTTTAACAAATTAGCCTCTATATTTCCTTAAATTTGGAATTCGAAACACTCGGTCATAATGGTTAATGCCGGAGAAGTTAATAATCTAATGGACACTTATACGGAGCAAAATAATACCCGGTTGGATAGGATAGAAGCAACACTTGCGGAGTGACCACTAGCATTCAACAATTAGTTGGGGGACAACAAAATTTTCCACCTCGATCGCCATCTCCGCTTCGATGGCCATCTCTACCTCGTCAACCTATTGGTCGAGAACAAAGAGTCAATACAGTTGAAAGGAATGTTAAGTTAGAAGTTGCTGAATTTCATGGTGATGAGGAGCCAGATTTGTTTTTAGACTGGATACATAGCACTGATAATTTCTTTCAGTGGGTGTTGCTCGTATATGGTGGGAGCAATATCATAAAACCGGGTATCATCGTGTGAGGAGTTGGGAAGACATGAGAGCTGCTTTGGATCGTTAGTTTAAGCCCGCTGATCATAAACAACGAGCTTTTCATCAGTTTACAGAGCTTGTGCAGGGAAGTAAGTCAGTAGCAGAGTACACTCAATCATTCTATAGCTTGCTGCAAGATCCGAGTTTCCTTGAGATGAAGGTGTTCTGATTTCTATGTATCGCCGCGGATTGCACCCTGACATCTCGGGTAAAGTTGCTGGTAGTAGATGTTTCCATTTGAATGATGATATTCAAATTACCTATTCTGTTGAGGATGATTTGAAGCGAAGGAATATTAGGAGAAGCGCATTTGCTAGTTCGTCAAAAAATGAGCGTGCTTTGATGAAGCCTACTTCTGGCTATTCATTTGACAGATCGGCATCACATCCTACAGTTACTAGCAAAATTACTCGTGCTCCAATTTCATCATAAGCTAGTAATACGAGTGGTAGTAAATGCTTCAATTGTCAAGGATTTGGGCATAAGACATTTGAGTGTCCATCTCCCAAGCCTAATAATCCTACCAAGAGATTTAATCTTGTGGAAAAGAAGAACAATGAGAGTAGTCCGGATGATTTCTATGATGAGGAGATGACTCAGGAGGAGCTAAAACCAGCAGCTGATTTGGAGCGTCAATAAAACCTTGGTGTTATGCATGTCAAACAGGGGACCGACAAGGCAATAGCTACTCCACAACGACAACAAATTTTTCATATACGAGTTACATGTGCCAGTAAGTTGTGCTCACTAGTAATTGGTATGGGTAGTTATTCAAATGTTATAACTTCTGATCCAAGTCCGTATGACATATCTTGGATTAATGATGTAAAGCTACAGGTTTCTATGAGGTGTTTGGTTACATTTTCAGTCAAAAAACTTGTTGACACTGTTATGTATGACGTGATACATCTTCAGCTATGTAATATTATCCTAGGACGTCCATGGCTTTTTGATCGAGATGCACGTCATGCTGCACGTGCCAATACTTATACCATTTTTAAAGCTGATAAAAACAAGGACAAAAATAAATAAATTTAAACAACAAGCTTCAAGCAACAATATTCTATTGAAGCTCCTCTTTATTATCATTGTTGCTAGAGGTCGTCCCTGCCACGCCATGACAATCTTTAAAATGACTTTTCAGCTCATCTTCCACAAGGAAAGACTTGAGACAGGTAAGCACCCCATATATGAAGATTCCACCGCCCATTTTTATGGATTGTATTTTCATGATAGGCTCTTTGCAGCCAAGAGAAAAAAAAATGACACATAAATTAACTTGCTTTTCTTTCTTGATGGGCCAAAAACAAGCATTTTGATGTTAGACTGGAAGTAAATTATAAAACTTTTACACTTCGTATTGTTTATGTATGAAAAGGATAATGTTGAACAATTCAGAGGAAAAATCAAATTTAAATAGGCCAAAAAAATATACACTGATATGATGAACTTACACATTGCATTTTGAATTGCTTTTAACACAATTCAAACAGAAAGCATACTGATAGGGGATCTGCATTAAATAAAGTGATAAGAGTAGTTAACTATTTAAACTTTAAGATTATCATCTATAAACAAAAATCTAACCCGGTGGGTCTTCTGAATAGAAAACAAAACCCACAATTCATTTTAGCTGAGAAAGTTAGGGATGCAAAGAAGTAGAAAATGCACGAAAATAAGAAAACAAAACAAGAGGGAAAGTAAGGAGTCTAAAGAGAGGATACCAGCCGTCCGTAGATTTCGATTGGACAATCACAGATGACAGAAAAATGAACTCCTGCCCCAGGTTTACATTGAACAACATAATCTATATTTCTCACACTGGCAACAGAAGGCACCTTACCGATGGTTCACGCCACAGGTAGATTAGAGAGGGTAAGATGTTATGGACATGTATCGTTCATGGCTTCCCCTGTCATGGGCTTCTTCTGATGTCCAGAAGATACACCCTTATTTGAAAGTATCATCTTCAAAGTCCTTTCGGGTACATTCTGATATCATTCAAACATGTAAGAAAATTTAGTGAGAATTTAAAATTCATCAGAGGCAATCCATAGTTTTACAACTACATACTTAGTAATCCAGTAAAAATTAGCATCACAACATTAAGTAAATCGAAGTTTATAAAGCAGAAACAAAATCACAACACTCACTTAATTTATGAAGAATTGCACAAAAGTATTATCATAAATCAATTCTTTTCCTTCCAAAGTAATTCTTTGATTAATGGTTAGATAAATTCCATTATCACCCACAACGACTTTTATACACAAACTTTCTCCGCTCTTATCGTGGCACGTAAATATACAACGTGTAGTCATAAAATGCGAGGCGCTGCAGCTGTTTCTTAATAAAATTTACTATTTCTGTTGATGGAGCTAAACTTCAAAGTTTCTCGAGAAGAAAAATAGGGTTCGACTCCAAAATATGCAAAGTGTAGTCATAATCCGTGAGCCGTTGCAGCTGCTTCGTGATTCCATGTAATATATCTGTTGACGGAGCTAAACTCCAAACTTTCTGGAGAAGAAAAAAGGCTTCGGCTTCTGGTCCACTACGTCATAAAAATGAACACACTAAATTCACTAAAAGAGTGGATGCAATCAACATTAGTATATTAATAACGTAACATACTTAGTAATCCAATAAAAAATAACATCACAGCATTAAGGTAAACCAAAGCTTGCGAAGTAGAAACAAAATCACAACGCTTAATTTATGATGAATTGCACATAATTATTATAAAAAATTATTTTTTCCCTTTCAAAGTAATTATATTTTGATTAGTGTTTTTATAAATTCCATTGTACTCCCCCAACTGCTTTTATACAAAATTTCTCTCTTGAGAGCTCTTATTAGGATGTATTGTATAATATACAACGTGTTGCACAATAAAGCAAACTATCAACTAAGAAAATGTTGTATTCATCAAAACATGAGGCACTACAGTTTTTTGTTAATATAATGTACTATTACTATGGATGGAGCTATACTCCAGTATTTCTCGAGAAGAAAAACATGGCCCAATACGTCTTAAAAAAGAATACACTAAATGTAGTAAAACAGTGGATGCAATCAATTTTTGTATGAATAAACTAACATAATTAGTAATCCAATCTTTTAACATCCCGACATTAAATAAACTCAAGTGTGCAAAGTAGAAACAAAATCACAACACTTGCTTAATTTGTGAAGAATTGCACACAACTATTACTATAAATCAATTTGTTTCCTTCTAAACAAATTTTCCGGTCAATGTTTAGATAAATTCTATTGCACTCCCCAAACTGCTTTTAGAGACAAAATCCTCTCTTAAGAGCTAGTACCGTGACATGTATTGCATAATATACAACGTATAACACATACTAAACAAAGTGTCAAATAAGAAACAGTTGTAGTCATCAAAATGTGAGGCACAACAGTTGTTTCTTAATACAATGTATGAGGACGGAGCTAAACTCTAAAGCTTCTCGAGAAGAAAAATAGGATGCGGTTTCTGGCCCACTCTACATCTTAAATATGAATGCTCGAACTGGTTAAAACCTGAACCTACCCGAGTCTTCACTACCCGGGATCATATTTTATCGAAGCCATTAATTGAACCCGCATATGTTCCATTTACAGATGAAAATTAGAAAGGAAAAAAACTACCCTAAAATAATTTGTAGGCACAACAAATATATATTCTAATAAAACTTAGATATACATATAAATTTGTAGTTACTGATCTGAATCGATTATAATACTTTATACAAACCTAACATGAATCATTTGTACTTTTACGAATATAATCCTTTTGGTCAACGAACAGTGAAATACTCGAAGTTGACCAGAATAACTACCCGAGTTCTATTTTTAGTTTGGATTTGACTCATTTTTCAAATGAATATGATCCTTGGTTCATTTTCTACGGACCAAATATGATCCATGGTTCGGATCCACTGGTTCACTTTTCAGCCCTAATGTCATGACGTGATGAAGGATAACTATGCCACCATGATCACGACGCTTTAGAGGCAGGAGCTCATAATAGACAACAACATTACAATGACCATGAGAAACTATCAGGTCGAGAGGATGAAAATAATCAGCTTTCCTAATTAGGTATAAATGAGGTTTTAAACATAAAATAGGGTTGCAGTAGGGTTGGCTATTTAAGAAAATATCAGATATAATTTGGATTAGAGACAACGGTGGATTTGAAAGTGTAGTGACCCAAAAATAGGGTCCGAAACACTAAGGCCCAAGTCGGCATAATTCGGATCCGAACCGGAATAAAATTCGAGTTAAAACAAACCCAATACGGCAAAACCCCAGAGCAGGAAACTCAATCAGATAGGTGCAAAAAGGCTAGAATAAATGTAGGTAATTCCGAATAAGGTAGTGAATCCTTATAGGTATATCATGCAATGATTCTGAGAGATGGTAGCAAACCCTAATCTTCTGTGGCAAGATTACTTCCACCCCTGTCAAAAATTTTGCAGTTGTCTTCCTCAAAGAGAAGACGATAACCATGCTCCATAAGTTGTCCCACACTTAAAAGCTTTTGCTCCAAAATAGGAACTAGCAATATGTCTTTGATATCCTTTGTGCTTTCTTAGTCTGGACAACAATAGTTCCTTTTCCTTTAGACTCCACCAATTGGCCATTTCCCATTTTCACTCTTATTGGAGCAGGTTGTATATCAACAAATATATTTTTCTTGCTTGTCATGTAGTTACTACAACCGTTGTCAATGTACCAAACTTGATCAGCCGCTTAAGATGCTTCAGTAGTATAAAACATAGTTCCTTTAACCTCCCTTTCTTCAGTAAAGTTTGCTTGCTGAGGTTTCTTTGGAAAATATTCCTTTTGAACATGCCCGAATTCACCACAATTATGATATTTGGGCTTACCTTTGTGCCAACAATTTTTCTCAACATGGTTTGTGTAACCACAGATTCTAGAATTCACGTTTTCTTCTTTTTGCTAAATATTTTCTGATCGTGGTCTTCTTTTGCTGAAATTTCTTCCTCTGCCGCTTCCTCGAGTATATTGATTTCTTCCATCTCTTCCTCTAAAATTTCCAGCACGATCATTGCTCTAAGATCTTCTATTATTCATGTTAACTTTTGATTGGAACTAGCTTTTCATAGAACTTTCAGCACTACCTCTCACCCTTTGCTCATAAGATTTTAAAGATCTTATGAGACTTTGAATGCTAAGTGTAGACATGTCTTTAGTTTCTTCAATTACAGAAACAATAGGGATAAATTTATCCAGCAAACTTATCAAAATCTTCTCCACTTGCTTCTTATCAGGAATATCATCACCGCACGACTTCGTTTGATTAACAAGCTCAATCAATCTACAAGAGAAATCACTCATACTTTCGTTCTCTTTCATTTTAATGTTTTTAAAATCTCGTCTAAGATTTTGTAGTTTAACAGCTTGTACCTTATCACTTCCTTGAAATTCTTGTTGAAGAATATTCCAAGCGTCCTTCGATGGGCATCAACGTCCTTCGATGGGCATCAACATCCTGGGAAATATCAAGTCTATGACTCCAGATTGTATCTTTGATAAAGCATCAACATCCTTTTCTTGATTCTCCTTTAACATATTCTTTTGGGTTGCTATTAACTGCTCAGTAGACTCTGGACCATCAAAACCAGCATTGGCAAATTCCCAGAGGCTTAGTGAATGGAATATAGTCTTCATTTTAACACACCAGAACTCATAATTTTCTCCGTCAAAGACCGGAATGATAGAAGTCTTTAGATTGGAAGTGCTGGTGATTATCTTCTTGATATATCAGCGGATAAATGCGCCACGTAATATAGATTCAACAAGCTCTGATACCAACTGTTAGGTATGTTGGTGATGGAGAGAACTATTTTGCTTATGACAATTTAGAGAGAACACTTGGTTCCTCACAACTCTCTTATTTTCATACATCATTCAGCAATATATATATATATATATATAGTTGCTTTAGTACATGTATGTTCCAGTCTTTCTAGTACATGAACCTATTTAATGTACATAGATAGACTCTTGATTTTTCACTTAGTCATGAATGACTAAACATTACATTTAATACTTTCAAGATACTATGTATCTTCAGCAGACGGAGTGTTTCTTTGGATATGCGTTATTATGGTCCATTAGCATTTGGAGGATAGGATGCTAGGATTTCTTGCGGCTACAGGGTTGAGAGAAATCTAGAGAATTAGGTTGTTAATTTATACTACTATGAAAGAGGTAAATTGAAAATAAATATTAATTTTGAATTTTTTATATGTATTGTTGGAGGGAAAATAAATTTTTGCTATTTAAATTTTTTAGCTTAATTCTTTTCAATTTAATAAAATTATAAAGAGAATTAGTACTATAATTGTTTATGAAATAACTTTTTCATATATTTTTAAAAATGAGATTTTTCTAAATAATTGTACATGAATTCTACTCCCTAACAGTCTTTCAGGAATTTATAGAATCGTAAATGAACACCCCTAGTGGGGGCTGATTTCTAGAGTTGCGGCGTAGTTCTGGTTGTTTTAGACATTGGGATTTGAGTCGATGCTAGGTTAAGTAATTAGAAAGTTGCAGCAAAATTTGGGGATTAGGCTAGAATATAATTATAAAATGGACGGGATTTTTGATGTGGGATAAAATTTGGAAATTTTTATGGGGGTAAGTGGAGGGAAAATAAATTTATACTGATTAAGGAAGAATATAGTTATTTATAACCCTAAAAAATCCGTATTTTGAATGTGATTAGAATGTGTGCTGTCAGTTGGCTGGTTGGCAGAAAGTAACAATTTAGGTAAAATAATAAAATAAAACATTTAAAGGACTTGACGGTTGAGTTTTGAAGCTAGTATCTACTATATCTGCTGACTCAATCCAAAATTAATGGTTAAGGTATCCATTAACATTAATTTGAGGTTCACAAACCTACCACATTACCTTAAAAATTTATGATTTGTTATGTATACTAATTAGACCTTCTTTGAGAGATAATGCTTTCCTCATTTGTCCCATTTTTTGTCTTCAAATTAAGAAAAATAAGAAACAATGCAGACAGTAAATCGATAAAGTGATATTGAAACAAAGAAAAAGAATTCATTAATTTATTTAATGATCATTCTGTATTATGATAAGTCATCCAGTGAATTTAAGTTTCTCGATACATTAAACAGTAAAAGGAAACAAAAACATTAATCCAAAAGATGATTTTAAAATAAAACACTCCTGCTGGGGAAGGAAGCTAGAAAGGTGCAGACAATCTTCTTCCTCGGTCTTTAGGTTTGGTTGTTTTTTTGGAGGCTCTCCTCGTGGTTGTACCTGGTGGTGGGGCCTCAACTGGCAGCGGCAACCGCGGTGGTGCAACTTCATCCTCGCTATCTGGGTCTGGGTCGTAACCCTGGTCTTGAAGAGGAGGAAGAGGAGGAGGAGGAGGAATATATGGGATGTCCCAAGTATATGGGTCGCCCAGGTATGCTGCCAGGCTGTGCATGTTTTCGAATTCTTTGCCGCATACTCTACATCTTAATGGGGCCAGGAATAGTACGTTAACAAAATCGATGACATGTATAACTAGTTGTTCTTCTATATATGAATATATTGAAAATTAATTAATTAATTCGATATAATTCAAATACATTTAACTATAACTGTTGCCCCCAAAACAACAATTTCGTTTGTATTCCTGACATACACTCATTTACTAGTTGTGTGCCTTGTTTGTGTTTCTGGTTCTTGCATTAGAAGATTATTGTTTGTAATATTCAACACAAAATTAAGGTCCTCCCCCACATTGAAGTTTAGGAGACAATAAACATGAATTAGAGAAACAAAAAAGAAATCCACAAAATTAGCACTGCAAACTAGTCATTCAGAAATTAAGTAAAATAATTAAATATTTACTCCGATTCTTCACATCTGGCTCTGATTTTGGCTTGGTATTCGTCAATGCTCTCTTGGCCAGAATTGACAAATCGTCACTAGAGAATGTAGGAAGAGAGAATAAGCTTCTACTCCATCCACCGCCAGGCTACAGATGGTTGGAAATTCACAGCGCACACTTCACTTATCAATTGGAAAGGTGGTGGCAACGTTGTTCTAGGTTAGGTTATCAAAAAGCTGCAGCTAAATTTGGTTGTTTAGGGCTTGCATATAATCATAAAATGGGTGAGACTTTTGATGCAAGATAAATTTTTGAATTTTGTATGGGGGTTTGTGGAGGGAAAGAACATTTCTCATGATTAAGGAAAAATATTGGCATTTGTGACCTACAAAAAGCTGTGTTTTGAATGTGATAAAAATATGTGCTGCATGTTGGTTCTTTGTAGAAAATACTAACTACTTAGGTAAAGTAAAAAAATTAACATTCAAAAGGAAATGACGGCAGTGGTGCCACTACATCTGCCTCTACATTCACATCCGTGCTGAGCCTCAGCCGGCAGTGGTGATGGTGGTGGCGCAACCACTACCTCTTCACATGTCAATATTGTGCATGTTCATATTTTTGTCCAACCGTAGCCACTCTAACCAAATCCAGATCCCCGTTCTTCACGATTGCAGAGTACTGACCGTATACACATCAAATCAGTTTATTTCAACAGCTAGAGATAATTTACCTAACTCGACCAAGCATTTATACTTAATGTTTTATTAATATATAGTGCAATCAATATGCTTGATGATCTTAATCCCATCTGCAGATCTTCCATTTTCTATGTAGCTTTGAGCATTCCAGCAAAATGCTTTATAGTTCCATTTAGGTAAGGTAGCCTAAATGCTTTATAATACTTACGTGAACTAAACTAAGGTATCAGGTGCATTATTATCTTTAAGTACCGCATAATTCGAGCAAAAAGAAAGTGCATGTCAATTGTGCAATTTTGGTGAATATATTTAAATTTAGAACATAATTTTAAAGCTCGAATTATGCGGTATTAAAGATAATGCACCTGATACCTTAGTTTTAGTTCATATAAGTATTATAAAGCATTTAGGCTAGGCATAATATAAATCTGAAGGAGCTTAAGTTGATATAATTGATGGTTTCGGATTTTTATCTATAATATTAGCCCAGAAAAATTAACTCACAATTTTGACGGATATGGTTCATCACAACCTAATTCTGGTGATATTTTAATATATACTTCCAATGGAATTACACCTTCTGTCAGGAATTCACCACCTAATAAAATCAACCTTCATTTGATATTTTGTATAATATTATGTTAATATGGTCCGTAATATATTCTATAACGTTTACACAATATATGGATTGATTTTAATTAGTTTTCACTGTCACGTTAGGTTTGGGTTGAATAGTCTGCAGTGTGCACAGAATTTCATTATACGTATGGACAATACCAAAATTTGACAAGATTATATGCTCTAACAGTAAGGATAAATCCATCACAAGAAGTTAACGTAAAATATATGAATTTAATTTATGATGGAACACAAATCTGTACTATGTTTTAGTAAATTAAATTTAATATATTAATTGTCTATTAGATGAGTAATAAATAATGATAAATTGGGATGGAATTAGAATTCATAGCATGTTTAATATAAAATATTGTTTTTCATTGCTGATGGACTTAAATTTAATATTGTATTATATTTTCGTAACGAACGTCAACTAGAAGTTTATTATTTTAAAACTTTACTTCACCATGGCTCAAAGTTTAACTAATGAATGAATATCTTAGAACAAAAAATCATATCCGAATGGGCATTTGTAGCGCAAAGAACTAATGTTCGACACATGCATTTCAGATATATTTTTACAATGGACATACTTTTAGAAGTAAATAAGGCAAAGATATAGTCTTTTGTTTTGATCGCAGATAGAGGCAATTCCCACAGATTTAACCACTTTGGCTGCAGGAAATACCGGTTTCGGTTTCTGCTCTAGTGTACGTTGTAAATAGACCATTTGCAATAAAAATAAACCCTGACATAGATATTTCTCATGATTGACCTTTTCCATCGCAAATTAAACGGAGTCTTTTGCGACAGATTAAGATGATTTTGGTCATTGGAAACAACCATTATTACTCTTGTACTGACACTCAGTAATCCAGAGATAAAAGCTTATTGTTTACCAAATAACTGTCTGACCTAAGTCTCTATATATATTATTATGGCACTGATAGCTGAGAGTTTCACAAGTACTCCATAGAAAAATTAAGGACAGAGAAACAAAAACAATATATACAAACCGGACTAAACTAAAACTGTTGGTAGATGACTATAAGATCAAATTAAACCACCCAAAGACTGTCCTTTATTAGTTTCCAGCTATCACCGTTTTTCTCTCGGATGCCGCTTCCTTGTTGAATGCTATCCCATTCTGGATTGAGCAGAATTAACCGGGAACATTATTAACTTCCTTGACTTCAATTGTATTCTATGAGGGGTGTGGATCTGAAGGAGGGCCCTGGATTGAATTGCCTAAAAGCTCTAGGTCCCATTCCAGAGGAAAAAATGATGATTCTTTGGGGAGGTGCAAAAGGACGACCAAAGCATGAAGCACAAGTATAAAGCAAGGAGCTGAAATCTGAATATGCTGTCGAGGGGATGATGAGAGGCCATGGGGCAAGTTCGTCAGAAGAAAAATGGTCAGAACTCATCTGGGAAGGAAGGTGCAAGATTGTCAACATAAAAATATTGAAAACAATGTTGATGGAATGGTTGTGAATGAGATGTCATCATCTAAAAGATTGAGAATCTTTCTTATACGCTACAATAAAAATAACTATTTCCGACCAACTTTCAATGGACCTAGTGCGCACAGAAAAATACAACAGAACAGGGGTTACCCCAAACAATTCCGACGGACCCAGAATCCATCGGAAAAATAGTCAGTCAAACTTTTACTTTCTGACGGATAGGCCATCTGTCGGAAATTTTTTTCGACACATGCAATAAATCAATTTTATATTCAGTCAAACATGACAACATGGAACTTCTGACGGAAACCAGAACTGGGTTAATCACTTGGAGTTGCTACAAATTTTGAAGAATGACACTATCATGAATGATGATGGGAGCTGTATAACTAGGTATGTGCGTGACTTGTGAGGGTTACTGGTCCTGCCTTCCATATTTGTTTGAATATATGAAAGGAAAAGTGCATTAAAATTTGGTAAAACTTACATTGGATATATAAAAAGTGCATTGAATATATAAACGAAGATATGAAATTTAAAATTTACATCGAAATCAATATATACAAATTATATTGAATATATGAAAAAGACAACCAAAAACAGATTAAAAAGAGTTGGTCAAAAATAACAAATAAATAAAAACTGAGGAAGTAGTACGTTGCGAAAACTGATGACAAGTATATATGTATAAATGGTGACTGATGACTGATACTAAGTAGTAGATACATAGCACAAAATTCTCTTGCCTGGCTAGGGACTTCTACTTCACTATTAAATTCCGAGAATGTTAATTTTAAAAATCCTGTCATATAGTGAAACTTGTGAGATCAATATTTACTAGATGAAGAAGTAACCAAGAAGTATATATAGGACACTACATCCAGCGCGCGGAGCTATATATAGGCTGTGGTGGCTTTAGCCCGGGCTAAAATTTTAGGATATGTACAGATTTATTAACTTAGATTAAAATAAATTAACACTAACCCAATACTTTAGCCCATGAAAACAATTTAAGTATTTATGTAGGATAGATAAGTGACTCTCTTTCTATCCCCAAGAGTAATCGTCATCGTAATAACTATAATTTGTTTTATAACTTTAAACTTTTAAATGTCTTATGTTCTTTCTAAAATTCTAAAAAAAAATTGTTTGTATATTTAATAATTATATTGTTTATTTAATTTAAATTTTTAAATTTATTGATTATTAATAAATCATTTTCATTTAGAATTATATAAAATAAGTTAGATCTTAGATATATTCATATAGCTAGTAACAGCTAATTTGTGATAGTTTTTTATGGTAGGGTGCAAGTCAAAAATAATATATATTATTTATTTATTTATTTATTTCTATAATTTTTAATTTTTTTTTTGTGAACTTATAAAATTTCATGTATAAGTTATAATTTTCTCCGAATTTGTTAAATCCTAATCGGAACTCATTTAAAATCAAGATGATGTGATAAAGAAAAGTGAACAAAATTGCCCTTACAATTGTACCACTTTGATGTGTCTGAATATTGAAACAAAGAAAAAGAATGCATTAATTAATTTAATCATCATTCTGTATTATTCAGAAAAGTCCTCCGACCAATTGAAGTTTTCTGGATACAGTAAACAGTAAAAGAAAACACAAATTTTAATCTGAAATAGAATATAAAAGTTAAACTCTCCGGCCGGCGGAGGAAGCTAGAAAGGTGCACACAATCTTCTTCCTCCGTCTTTAGGTTTCGTTGTTTTTGTGGAGGCTCTCCTTCTGGTTGGACATGGTGGCGGGCCCTCAACCGGCATCGGCGGCGGTGGTGCAACTTCATCCTTACTATGTGGGTCTGGGTCGTAATCCTCGTCTTGATGAGGAGGAAGTGGCGGAGGAGGAATATATGGGATGCCCCGGTGGGCTGCCAGGCTGCTCATATTGTCGAATTCCTGGCCGCATATTCTACATCTTAATGGAGGACGTCCGTACTCTGGTGAGGGGGTGTTTCTCTGGATATTGTTGGCGGCGTTGTTATCAGCCATTGGGGTTTGGAGGATAAGATGCAAGGGTTTGGTGCGGCCACAGAATTGAGAGAAACCTTAGAATTAGGGTTGACAGAAACCTGGGAAATTAGGATTGTTGATTTATACTACTGCGGAAGCGGGAAATTAAAAATAAATATTAGTTTTGAATTTTTTTATATGTATCATTGGAGGGAAAATAATTTTTTAAATTTTTTAGCTTAGTTCTTTTTAATTTAATAAAAATATAAAGAAAATTAATACCGTGATGAATTATCAAATAATTTTTTATATATATTTAAAAATGTGATTTTTTTTTCTAAATATTTGTACATAAATTCTACTCCCTCCCTTATGAAATGACTGTCTTTTAGGAAATTTATAAAATTTTCTCTAAAAAATATTCACCCTTTTCTATTAATATATAAGAATTTTATTCTACTATTTTTTTCTTCATTTATTATATATTCTAATATATTTATATTCAAAAAATTACTGTGTCATAACAACTTCCAACGGAGCTAGTGTGTAAAAAAAAATACAACAGAACAGGGGTTACCCCAAACAATTCCGACGGACCCAGAATCTATGGGAAAAATAGTCAGTCAAACTTTTACTTTCTGACTGATAGGCCATCTGTCCGAAAAAAATTCGAATGCAATAAATCAATTTAATATTCCATCAAAGATGATAATATCGAACTTATTAGGAACCAGAACTGGGTTAATCACTTGGAGTTGCTACAAAATTTGAAGAATGACACTATCATAAATGATGATGGGAGATGTATAAATAGGTATGTGTATGACTGATGAGGGATACTGGTCCAGCCTTTCCATATTGGTTTGAAGAGTAAGGGTTTTGTTTAATACCCCCTCTTTAAACTTTTTTTCAGAAGAAAAAAATTAATAAATAATATTTCTAGCTATCTGGTCAAAACATGTAATACTAGGTGCTAAAGTCAATAATACCTTACGAAAGACACCAGAGAAAGTAAAATATTACTTAAATATTTTCTGTTATTTCTAATTAAGGGAAAAATGCATTTAATTAATTTATGACCTCAGAATCTATTTAGAAGAGAAGATGAAACTATTGGATTATGCAAAACTTGGATATTGAGCTTGTATGTGTCACTGTCATTGGAATATCTGTACTCCAATACCAAACATCTGCCGAACTTGGCTACCTGAGATTACTGTCATATTTTTCTAGAGCCAAGTAAGGTGTTTTTGTTGTGCATGTTCATATTTTTGTCCAACCATA
Organism: Eryngium alpinum; assembly: GCA_032274865.1. NCBI lineage: Eukaryota > Viridiplantae > Streptophyta > Magnoliopsida > Apiales > Apiaceae > Eryngium > Eryngium alpinum. The sequence goes on along the minus strand of JAUEJK010055169.1, from coordinate 575 downwards.
GTCACTCTTACCAAATCCAGATCCCTATTCTTCTCGATTGCAGAGTACTGATTGTATATACACATCAAATCAGTTTATTCAACAGTTAGAGACAATTTACGTAACACGACCAAGCATTTATACTTAGTTTTTTCAATTAATATTTAGTGCAAACAAAATGCTTGATGATCTTAATCCTATCTGCAGATCTTCCATTTTGTATGTAGCTGTGGGCATTCTTTAAATTCTGTTCTAAATTTAAATATATTCACCAAAAATGCACAATTGACATGCACTTTCCTTTTTGCTCGAATTATGCAGTACTTAAAGATAATGCACCTGATACCTTAGTTTTAGTTCATATAAGTACTAGTGTTCGACATCGGCATTTCAGACATATATTGACAATGGACATACTTTTAAAAGTATTATAAGTTTATTACTATAAGTTTGTTACAATTAATCACTATTTTAGTAGTGTGTGTAAATTAAATCATCTGCATACAAGCATAAAATCAGGAAGTCCTCGTTTCTTGGCATAAAGCGATCGTTCATTTGGACTTTTCTTGAAACCATTTTTGATAAAATATCTGTTA
>JAUEJK010055067.1:0-12276 GCA_032274865.1 Eryngium alpinum | reverse complement strand
GAATCTCTACTTTTATTTGATTTAAAAATATTTTAAAAATATTAAATTTAAATATATTTTATAACCACCTAAAATTGCATGTCAAGATACCCCATCCAAATGATAAGAAATCACTTGGACAGAGGGAGTAAGAACTCTTATTTAGAATGCTTCTAAGGACATCATCATCTACACATAACTCATGCAAACCTAACACATGATCATTTAAATTTTTTATTAGATATAACTATATTTTGTACTTAACTTTTATTACTACTAATATTGAACTTCTAATTTGGGGCCCTCCTAAATTTAGGGCCATGTGCGATTGTGCTCATTGCACAACCTCATCCACCCCGCTGTGTATGGAAGTAATGGGTAGTTGTGAATTCATGATGATCCATCATTTGAAATCTTCTGGCTAATTCCCTTTCCAGTTTCCCAATCACTGTATTTCCTCATATAAGATCGTAAAATCTTCAATTTCTGAATTACAACTTGAATTTTCACCATTTGACCCATGGAGAAATACAACTTTGTAAAATCATACAAAGTATTTATGATCCTCTTGTATTCTTCCTCAGGAAAGACATCAACATAATTCATCTTATCTGGGAATCTTTTCACATGCACAGTCCTTCCACCAACTCTTTCAATTGTAATTGATTCAGCTTGGATATGTTCAGGATTCTTTTCTTCATATGAAGAACTTTGTTGACGTGTAGACTTATTATCCCTCATTCCAGCTGTGAATTTTTTTCAAGTAAATTTCACTGGCTTTGGGTTAACCGTAAGAATCAAGGCCATTTAGGAAATGCCTCCACCCATAAGTATCAAAGAGATCCAAGTCCAAGCGGGTTGCATTGCAGCTCTTTAGCATTTCATTTCCAGGTTGCAGAGTTGGATCCGGACCTTGGGCATAGTGGGCAATCGCCCTGGACCCAAGTCAGGGAGGGGCCTAAAATTTTAGTGCCCCATTATTGCAATAGTCCAGTCCAATAAAATGAAAATCAGTATTATGATTCTAAATACAATATCTTTTTTAATTTTTCTATTAGTTTTTTAAATAATATTATTTGTTCATTAGATTATTTTTATAACTTTATATACATTATTTTTAATCTAATTTATAATTTTTTAAAATAATAATTATTTTTTAATTTTAATCGATAGTTGTATATAAATATATCTAAAATTAAAAATAATTATGATTATATTCTACAATTTCATAAAATAAATGAATATATATTATAAATTTTTAAATTATATTTTAATAATTAATTATTAATTTAATTAATATATTCTATACTTAAATTTAAAAATTGTTAATTAAAAAGGGCCATCTTTTAATTCTGCCCTAAACTTTCTGAAGTCCAGGATCGGCCCTGCCAGGTTGTTAGAGAGGTGTTTCCCCTTCTCTAAAAACTTTGTATGAACTAGTAAATACCACAAAAAAATTTATGAGCTCAAGGTTTATTTAACCTCTCATCTAATCCTGACTAAGCAAAAAGCTTTTGTGATACTATTTATACTTGTAATCTTGCCCGCTGACGCGAGGCATAGATGAGGTCAACAAATACAAAGTTTGTAAATTTATAGAACCAAACTAATTTTGGAAAATATTGCAGGATATGTAGCCTTAGTGGTGGAATAACCAAAAAGAGGAAAAATATCAGCTGGCACATATATCCTACAGGTGGAGAAAATAATATATGAGTGAAAGCATCATGAGTATTGACTACCGTTAGTTACATGTCGGATTTGGAATCTTTTTGGAAAAGAAATGCTACATATTCAACTATAAAGTTGTTTCCTCTTTATGGGAAATGAGGACGGCCTCTACCAAAAGTTAACCATTTACCCATATGAGGCTTTGTAATGTGTATTGTGGATGTGTGCTTAAATAGTTACATGTCTACAAAATAGGTTCCTAGTTTTGAAAGCAACTGTAAATTCGTTTAATTCAAAATAAAATGGTTCAGTTCAAGATCTTAGAATTCAAACTACTTTTGACTCGTATCTATTTTCTTTTCCACAAAAATTTCCCATTGATAAATATTAGTTTTGTATAATGGCAACTAGAATTTAATTAATAATATATATGTACAAATTTTAATAATTTGTTCATTAATTAAAAAAAGAAAATGAAAGCTATCCTAAAAAAATAACCTACACTAAATGAATAGGGGATTTTCTGTGCACAAGCACTGTAAATTAAAACAACTCATATATTTTGAACAGTTTATTAATTTTTATTCCCAATATACAATTCTAAGAAAAATTGAAAACCAAATAGGGTGAAACCTGTCTCGGCAAAAAAGAAATGGCATATTAATGGAAGTCGGTGGGAGTTCTTCAGCGCTAGGTATGAGTATATTGATTTGTAAAGTGACATAGCTTACTCCTTCTTTAGAATTATATAACATAAGATGATAGAGTTGACGATTCTTTCAATCGATTGTAGGAATGGTTCAGAGTAATCAGGTAGTCGAAAAATTCTTAATTCCTTTGCTTCCTGAGGAATTAATGGATGTCAATCTGGTAAGTATTGTGTTATTGGACCATTAAAGTCAGTTTTTTGTACAGTTGTGGCAACTATCTAACACTTTTATTACTGTTACTGAAAATTAAAATGGTACAGAAATTACCTCATGCTTTTTGTTCAAAAGTGTGGAGATAGGATTCCTCAGAAAATCTATTGGTGCTTCCCTAACGGAGACGTGTTTGAGTGCCGTTACTGTCATGTTCGTAAAAGTTTTTGAGTATTAAGAGAATATAATGCTAAAACATTTGGTTTTCTCACCTTCGAGTACATAACCATAACAGAATTCTTTGTGAGCTTATTTGACACAACATGGGTCGAGATTGAATACCCCATTACTGGTAGATTCTTTCCATACGAACCAGAAATAGCAAGCTATTTGAGCTACCGTTCTGCAATGCTGTGATGGATGAGTTGCAATCCCTTTGAAATTGGTACTTGGTTTTTTAATCTTAAGACTTGTTTATGGCACTGACTGTAACTGTGTACTCTTTATAGTGGATTCCATTAATGCAAACAGTCTGGACCTCAGTTGCAAGAAGGGATGGGAGCCAAGAATATATATTCTTATCACAAATCCAAGAGTCGAACTTACTGAAACAGAGCAGGTTTATATTTTGATGTCATATAATTACGGTGTAGACAAACAGATTTATCAAGTTTAACATTTTTTTGTGTAGGTAATACTTAACCATAACCACGAACTTGTCTCATATTGGTTTGATGAATGTGGAATATACCTTAGCAGCCGACATCGTGTGTGGACAGTCTATATGCGAAGAGTGGATAAAGTCCGTACATTCAGGGAAGGATGGGAAACTTTCATACAAAAATCAAGAGTACAAAATGGAGACTTACTCATACTCGAGCATGATGAAAATCCTCTTCACTTTCAAATAGCAGTTTGTAAGGGAGATGACCGTCTAGGTAAATACAAATCCTGATTTTAATACTTACCATAATGTGATGCAATTGTCATAAATAAATATCTCTAACGCCCGTTTTAAACTTTTGTAGGGTACAAGTTCAAAATTGTAGCCCTCTAACACTTACAATAAAATTGTATACGTTACAGACAAATAACTTACTTCCTTTCAGGATACTCAACAGTGCGACAACAAATCGGACAGCAGAAGGAATCATCTGATGGAGTTAGTTCTTCAAAGCATAAGGTACCCTCGTAAAAAAACCAACTTATTTGGGGCATAATGTTTTGAATGGTAACCATAACCGCAACTCTCTTCTGTCAATTATGAAACCCAATTAGTATAAATAAGTGAGAATGAGGTTTTCATTGGAACATAATAAGTTACGAAATCTATACTGTATACTAACCCCAACAGATTCTTTGTCCAAATTAAGAATTTCCTCAACATTGTTTGTTACATAATTGTACACTCTTCTAGGCCCTTCACGTCGTACACTTAATAAAGGAATGGTTTTTACCCTGAGTTGTTTAAACAATATGAGTAGTCTTTACATGGATACAAAGTGTCAACAATTTGATAGTTATAGTTAACAAAGATAAGCGTTGGCCTACATGTTGCAACCTCAAGAACCTCTACAGGTAAAAGAAAAGATAAATGAGTTGGACATTACAAAAAAAAGGATAATTAATGAACAATAGAGTCACCAGATAAATTTATACACACCTCTGGCTATTATAATTTTCGCAGCCAACTATGACAATGAACGACTCTTTCATGTCAGGAGTTAGAGATGAATTGAAGCGCTCCGCAAATTCATCCCATAAAGAGACTTGGACAAATGAACTGACACACAAACATAAATAAGGGTCTATAAACATTAAGCAAGTACATTTCATAGCAGTACAATGTTGTTACCTTGCGTCCGTCAGGCCAAATTTGACAATGACTTTTTTGTAGAATTATCTCTTCTGCTTGTCCACCTCCTTATAGGATGGTTGTCCTCCATTACACTAATCACATCTGTAGAGATAACATAACTCGGACTACTAAACAAAGCAAAGTGACAAACTGGTGGGAGAGAAGTTAGTAATGAAATAAACACCCAGGATATATACTTGTGAGATAGAGATCCTGTTTCTGACGGCTCTCAAGCTCTCCAATATCATAGAAATTAAATATGTTCATTGGAATGAGTGAAGGAACGTTATTGACGTCTTCAACAGTTGTGTATGTAGTGAAGAAGATCTGTCGGTTATTATGTCTCAACAAATTTCGATCATGTTCACTAACAGGTTTAACAGTGAAGTTGGAGATTATGAAAATTTTCCCCACTACCAGGAGATCTATGTACTTCAGAAAATAACACTCTCCAACGAAAGCCTGCATGGTCACATTCTGCATATGTAGTTTAACAGGGTTGTAAGTCATTCAAACAATAGTGTTAACAACATGAAGAGGAAAATATAAAATATATAATACCAACGTACATTATCGTCAAGTATGAGTATATTAAAACCATTGACCAACTTATCCTCTTCAGTAGAGTTACGCGACTTCCTAATGACACGAACAATAACACTCCAATTATAACTACTACTCTTTAATGCGTTTAGGGGATAAAGAGGTTGGGCAGCCATTGTAAATTAGGGAGTAACTGCTGCTGTGCCTAAAATGAACTGATGGTGTTTGTAGTTTTGACAATCTCAGGCAAGCCTTATATAGAGAGACAAAATATATCTTAAGAAGAGTACTACAATATTTAAGGTTGGAGTAGTTGGGATACATTAACATTAATTTATGAAAGGCAATCCTTTATTATTCACCTTTATTAAAAAATATTATTACTAACTTCATATTGTTCAAAACTAAAGAGTGAGGTTAGGTAGGTAGAAATTATAATGAATAACGTGACCTCATACGGTTGCTATTTAAAATTATATAGAGGACGGAGAGAATATGTCACAATAACAACTAAGAGAAGCGGATTACTATAAAAGAAATATTTATTTAAATGTGTCATTGGGGTCATATTTGTCATCTCCATGCTTACATTAGTAGAGCTACTATAAAGGAAAGACCTATGACATGAGAGGTATTAAATTTCTAAACAGTCATTAATATTTTTATGGTGCAAAAGGAAGAATAAACTGGTGATTAGATATATCCTGCCAAGTAGCTGAGGTAATTGACAGACTAGAGAAGCTGTCAATTGAGAGCTGAATTTTTCATCTACAGAAAAATAATGAGCGCAAGTAAGACATAGTGAGAGCAAATATAAATGGGTTAGTAATCCTGAAATTTTACAAAGAAGGGATTATGAAACTACCCACTTCAGGGCCAGAAATAATTTATTTATAATCCATAATTTAATTTTATTATAATAGTAAATACCTTACATAATTTGGTTACGTAAAGAATAAAACAGTAATAAAAAATAAATAAATAAATTATTTACAATCCATAATTAGTGTACAAATGTAGTTGATAAATTTGAGCATGAAATATTAAAATATAAAACTTTGATTAGAAAAATAATATTCAACATGAAAACAATACAATATTAAAAATTCTAATTACAACTTTGTACAACAAATGGTAAATTGATGCCTACATAGTCAAAAAATTATACTATAATTTTTAAGCAATATATATATATATATATATATATATATATATATATATATATATATAAAAACAAAAAATATATATTCTAAAAAAAATCTATGATTAAAATAATGACTTAAATTGAAAATAAATATAACAAAGTATTTTAGTAGTTATATTATTAACAAAAAGAAAGATTTAATTACAAAAGAGTAGATAATAAAAATTAATTTCACAAACTAATTATAAACACTCCAATAACATCCAATAATAATATCGACTAAGAGAACGACCTGATCGACAATAACTGTACGTAAATATTAGAAAAGATTTTTAAGTAAGCTTCTTGTCAAACATTAAACAGAAGATAGCAGAATAATGAGTAAACATCCGCTACAAATATTAGCAAGCTAAATCTTAGTAGACCTACAGAATGGTGAAGATAGAGTCATATAAAATATATAGATGGTTATAAGTCTTTTTACAATTTTTTTTATGAAAAAAATATAGAGCAGAAAGGATGGTTTATTAAACATTCAAAAACTAATATTAAAGAAATTAGTTTGAAAGACGTAAAAGTATCTCACAGAGTGTGTACACGTACTATAAATCTCAAAATGTTAGAGACCATTATGCAAAGTAACACTGGCATATATTAACTACAAACTAATATGGAACAAAAGATTTATAACAATATTCCAACATTATGTTAATAAATACCTGATTATTTAAATTTATGGTACATTAATTTTTTATCTTCCACAAAATGATCATAACTTATTGTACATATAACATGTAAAATGCAACTCTACCATTCAGAAATTATAGTTTAGATATTAACATAATAAATGAAACGAAGTTTTATACTAAACAAAAATATATATAATGGTTTACACAGCTGCTGAATAAGTTATAATTTGAGGTGTTACTTAAACTAAGTTGTCTCCACATTAAGTAAGAAACACTCTGAGAAGAAATGGATGCAAAATATTCTTCGAACAGAGGATTCAGTCCTTCTCAAACAGTACACAACAGGAATTTCAAAATAACTAAACAAAATCTTTAGCAAAATTACAAATGCCTCGGCAACGTAAAAGTGGGATGTAACTACACAATCAAGCAATATTTGAATCACCACTCACTATGTCAACGTCGACACAGTTCCAGCAGCGAACACCTTCTCTAAAAAGCTCCGAACCCATCTCAAGGATAAACAAACATTTCAGACCCACAAAATTTAAAAAACACTTTGGTACTTTGGAGGTGATACAATTATGTATGAAATATAGAATAGAACAGCTTTTATCAGTATAATATATGAATACAAAAATTAAATAAAGGGATACTGGAAAGGACCTTCCGATCAACAAAAACTTCCATCTGCTTGAGAGTCAAATCACACAGAATATCGTGCCCAAGTGAAAATATACTGCAACTAAGTATATCACACACATTCACGCTTAGCGAATATCTGATACATAAATTGTAGGCATAAAAACTATCGAAAGTTACGTAAATGACAATTAATACAAAAGATAAAACATGATTAAACCTGCGTAAGGGATAGAACACTTGTCTGGTACAGGTAGAACAATAAAGCTCACACAATCGTTTACGTGTTTCTATGCCACACACAGCACATGTGTCTACAAACCATTTCTGGCTCTCATCAACTCTAAGAGTCTGTTCAAAACACTTCAACAACATCTGTACACAACAACAACAACAACAACAACAACAACAACAACAACAACAACAACAACAACAACAACAACAGACAAAGGGTTCGAGAAATATGTTAACATCATATAGTGGAAGTGAAAGTAAGAACAAAAAAGGATTAACTAATTAAAGTAAACAACATAGGGTCTCTTATAACTAACACGGAGCATATTCAAACTTAGTAGATTGATAAGTTTGATGTGTTAGTTATTTGTGTATGAATAGAATTGTGGCCTGGCAGCAAAAGTATTCAAATTTAAAATTTCCTGCAGTTTCAGTACATCTGTTATCATTTGCGATCGAAAGAAACATTTTGTAATTATATTAAACAACATTTGAGTTTGTTAATTCGTGTATGTAAATTAAAAAATTGTCAAAAGTTGAAGCATTAGAGGTACATTTCAACGTAAATAAGGCTTTGATTAAGTAAGTTTCAATGTGACAAAGTCTGAAACAACATAAATTTTAAACAGCACAGTCAAAATAAATTATTCAATGTTCTTACAAAATGGAGAAGGAGGCTCTTAGTCAATGCTGATGCGCTCCTGCTTTAGAAATGGCAAGATTTCGCTCAAAGGAATGTGCTCATCATTATTGAATGCTATTGCCTCTGGGTTTTTTCTTACCATTTCCTTGCTACAACTGTGTGCTGTTAAAGGATTTGAGCAGGCAATAGAAGATGGGCTAGCTTCAGCAAGTTCCTGTGATATAAATTTGTTAAAACCAATGAGCACAACTACGATTGATCAAAAAATGAAATAGTGGCAAAAAAAATAATATACAACAGCATTAGAAGTAGTAGCAATGCTCATTTTAGACGATAAAGTCTGAGGTGGAATAGGCACTTCTTCTAATGAGAGACAGTTGTACACTAGTCCTTCCAAGATATCAACTATTATAGGAATAATAAGAGTCATGACAAACGATTTGTGGAGTACGCCATTCAATAGTGTCGTAATAACATTGGTTTATACTTTCTAAATATTAAAAAAGCATTGTAAGTATCAGTGGTTGGCTAATACATAAATAAAAGCTTCATAAATAAAGTCACGGTGAGTGAATACACAGATTAAACATATTTCCTCATCAATATCAAGTGGCATACACACTACAACATCAAACACGGACTTTTCAATAATTTTTCGCACCTCGCGATCCAACAACATCACCTTTACTTCCCCAGAATCATTAGCAACTATACACTCAAGCCTAAAACTGGTGTAAAAAACATAACCACAACATGAATTTATATCCTAAAATGAAGTGCAATGATAACATGCAAAAAATAAATTATACCAATTATCTGAAAAAAGGAACGAATCTGTCACACTGACTACAACAGAAACGACAACCGTCTGCAAATACAACTTGATAGCAGGTCGTACAAACACGATCAAACCAAGTTTGGTCATTCTTGATAGATATGAAACTCGCATGGACAACGACTTCTCTGTGAAAAAAAAATAATACCAAGTTAATAAGAGTACAACATTAACTATTACTAATTTGGTAGGAAGTATACTAAAAGTGCCAAGTTAGGTGGCACAAATGCTAACTCCTTTATTTTGTGCACTTGAGGCTGAACATACTTTAACACACTATTAGATTTAACAGATATCAACCGAACATTAACCCTGCTTGAATGTTGGCACTGAACATATCATGTAAACATAAAATTTATTACAAAAGTTAAATAATAAATGAATAAAAAAAGGGAAAAGGAACTAACTTCTTCCTAAGAAGACGAACGCTGTAATGCTCACAATTAATATAAAACTTTGTAGCCGAATTGCTACTAAATTAGATATCTCCTACAAATAATATTGAAGTCTGGTTAAAAAAAAATAACTGATGACTACAATTTTAAAGCAAATTTATGTGGCATGTGGGAAAATATATATGTGCGGTTTTTGCGCTTTACAATAGAAAATGTTGATTATCGCATGCTTGATTTTAACTTTCTCTATCTCCTCATGTAACATGTCTCCAAAATGATCCAAAAATATAACTTTCGCAGAAAAGCTACACAAATTAGTTACAGTGAATTAAGTTGAGGATATTAAAATAACTCATAAAAATAAAATACATTTTATAGAATCCAACCTTCCATTAGATATAAAAATGACACAAATGCCTGTTAAACTTTTTCCTTGTTAAGAAATGAATAAGAAGGCTTGACAACCTCAATCGCACCAATGATATCTACATTTATTTAGATATATCTTTATTAACTATAAAAGCAAAGTAGTATACAAAAATTAAGAACTGGTATAAATATATAGAACATAAAACTTCTTTTCCTTGCAAAAGTAGTATACAAAAATTCCTACCAGACAGGGGAACTAAAAGAAAACAAATTAACAATAAAAATCAATAAAGCTAATACTCAAAAGTTTATATGGATATTATAACCTCGATCCATATAATATATAGTTTAAACTGGATGCACAAACACTTAACAAATAGAGATTTTGACACGGAAGCTTCTCAACATCCGAAAGGTGGTGCAAATCAAAGCCAACATATGGAATTAAGGTCTCGTTCAAGCAGTCCTCCTCGAAGTGAGTGTAGTTAGAGAAGAAGATGCAGTACTCAGTACGAACATGGCGAGGATATGGGTCGTCGTGATATTTCTTGACAGAAAAATTTGATATTCGATAAATACGACCACAATATAACGTCTTCTCTATTGCAGTGTAGTCTTTCTTCCCAGCAAAGCATACAATGCGAGTATTCCGAAATTAAAGTAAGAAAAGCAAAGTAACTAATCAAACGGGCGGGACATTACATTGTTTAAATGCATGGGGGAAGGGAAAGGAAACAACAAAATAATATAAAACTCACAGATTCATCAATGACCAAGATGTTTATCCCGCGAATCTCCCCATTTTCTATATTTATTGCTCGCCAAATAGAGAGGACACGGACTTTAATTAACCAATCATAGCCGCCAGAGTCTTTTAGGTCACGAACCGTGTTAAAGTTGGAGAAAATCATTCTTTCTAGTGCTTCGAAAGATTTGGTTGCATACTATAATAAATAAGAGGGTAAGTAGGATATGGAGGAAGGCAGAATTACAAGGGGGAAAGACAGGGGTAAGAAGGGGAAAGATAACAACGTAGGGAACACAAATACAGTCGTAGGCATAAGCTTTTTCAGGAATCTTCAGAAGCAGGGGTAGAAGATAACATATAAGGATTGTTCACCGCCTCCGATACACAATTCTTTATAATCCTATCAAATACATAATCTAATATAGTCATACATTTAAGGTAAAGGTCGATAGTTTTATAAAACTGGAGATATATAGCTTTGAACAAATATTTTTCAAAATTAAGTACTAATTATTAATTAATAGTATATATCTATTTTAAAAAAATAAGAATCTTTGATTGTGTCATTAAATAATTATTTTAAATTAAATTAATTTACTAAGTAGTACTATATATATTACTATTATAATTAAGTAGATATAATAAAACTATAATTATATTTTATGTATTTTATTTAAGATTTAGCCAAACTTATAAACTCTATTTGCAATACTTACTAATATAATGAAAACTATAATTATATATTATCGATGATAATTCGGAATTATCTGCAACTTGTCTTTATTAGAATGAGAAAATATATACACTTAAACCATTATAATTATATTAAGAATAAATATATATAATATTAATTATATTCATATTTTACTAATTATATTATTAGATATCTTATTTATTACAATTTATAAGTTTAATTTTATTATAATTTTATAATTTTTATTATTATTATTAATATTTTTTATTCTTTGTATTATTATTATTACATAAACAAACTTTTTTTTAGCATTTAAAAGTTAAACGTTATATTATGTATATTTGTTTTAGATGGGAAATTTTAAGTTGGCTATAAGTGGAATGAGGAATTTAAGATTTTAACAATATTCTTTATATATTTTATTTATTTTATTTAGTAAGAAGATAAACAATTTATCAAATTTTAAAGTGTAAATACAAAGTTATTATTAAATAATTAAAATTTTATTTTCAAGTCCTATTTTTAAACATTTTTTAAGAAGCCGTAGATTACACGGAAAATATAAATTTATGATTTTAATATTATTCTCTATATAATTTGATGTTAATACTTTTAAAAAGTACATAAAATATTCATCCAAAAAAAGTATATAAAATATACATATTAATTATTAAAAACAAAATATATATATTTAAATTTTATTGATAAATATTTTTTATATCAATTAAGAGCTGATTCTCAAAAACGTATTTATTTCTTAGTTTACAATTTGTTAGTGTGCTATAAAATATGGCCTATTTATAGTTGACTATGGTTAAATATAAATAAGTATATATGTTAGGAATATTTATTAAAGTTTGATGATGTAAATTTGTCTAAGTGTTAGCTCCTGGTGTAATGACAAGTGTTCTCATTAATACAAGAAGCTTGAAGTTGATCTTGAGGAAGAAGCTCTACAAGTAGAGAAGTCAA